>BCLG01002285.1:43291-78106 GCA_001602295.1 Zoysia matrella | reverse complement strand
CAATTTATGGGTCTTGGGAAGATAGTTTTCACAGCTTGTTGAGTTTTAGGGCTGAACTCCTTCAAAGATCTCCAGATTCTATTTTTGAGATTGCCACCAAGTTAGATGGAGATGCTGTTGTGTTTGACAAGCTCTTTATTGCTATGAGGCCATGTATTGATGGGTTTCTACAAGGATGTCGACCTTACCTTGGTATTGACTCAACAGCTTTGAATGGGAAATATAATGGGCAGTTGGCATCTGCTACGGCTCTTGATGGAAACAATTGGATGTATCCTGTGGCATGGGCAATTTTTGAGTCCGAATCTGCTGAAAATTGGACGTGGTTCATGTCACAATTGGAGAAGGCAGTTGACCATCCACCATATTTAGCAATATCGACAGATGCATGCAAAGGTTTGGCCGCTGCTATGAAAGAAGTATTTCCTGAAGTTGAACATAGGGAATGCATGAGGCATTTGTGGGCTAATTTCAAGAAGTATTATCGTGGAGAAGTCTATGAAAAAAACATGTGGCCAGCAGCTAGAGCTTATAGGATTGAAAAATTTCACTTCCATTTCAATCAAGTCATTGCTGCAAGTCCGGAAGTTGTAACATACATGAACCAACATCACAATCACTTATGGAGTAGGTCCATGTTCTCAACTAATGTCAAGTGTGACTATGTGAACAACAACCTTTCTGAGAGCTTTAATAGCTGGATTAAGAAGATAAAAGATTTGCCTATTGTTGATCTCATTGATATGTTGAGACAGATGACAATGGACTTGTGGGACAAGAGGAGGAGGATTGCAAGCAAACTCTCTGGAATCATTCTTCCAACAGTAGTTAAACAGCTCAAAGCCAAAACAAGAGGTTTGGGGCACATGAAGGTTTCTAAAGGGCTGCATAGTGCTGAGGTATTTGGTTTTCATTATGATATGACACCGTGGAGGCATATTGTGGAGCTAAACAATCATACTTGTAGTTGTGGCGAGTGGCAAATGACTGGAAAGCCATGTCCTCATGCTTTGGCTTTTATTCAGATGTTTCCGAATGTTGACATGGCTTCTTTTGTCTATGAGTATTACAGTGTGGAGAGGTTTAAAGCAGCCTATAGTGGCTCAATTCCTCATATGACAGACAAATCACAATGGACTCAAGTGGATTTGGGTTTTAAGCTTCAGCCACCGCCATTGAGAAGAGGTCCTGAAAGACAAAGGAAAGATAGGTTTAAAGCTAGTCATGAACCAGGAGCAAAGAGACAACAAAGATGTAACAAATGTGGAGAATTTGGACATCGTGAAACTAGAAATTGCACTCTAAATGACCCAAAAAAGAGGTGAGTTGAATCTGATTTGTTTTTAATTGCATCGTAATTCTTGTACCTAGACATTATCTAATTTTCATGCATTTTCATGTAGGAAAAGGAAACCTCAACAAAAAAGAAAGCCAAAAAGGCCTAATACAGTACAAGCTGAAACCATTTCGCCGGGGTCTATAACTCGAAGAATTGTCAACTTGGTGCATGGAGTAGGTGAAACGGGTTCATCTAGTTCTAGTATTTCAGCTAAGAGGTTGTTAGTGCTTCCATATAAAAGAGACAGCTGTTGAATTACTATGTATATTGTCATGTGCTTATTTTTTTAATTTAATTGACTATAATGTTTCTATCTTATGTTTGAGAGACTATGGATGTTTGATATGTACTCATTTGCTTTAATTTAGTTGAGTGTAATGTTTCTGTGCTTGCAAAATCATTTTTAAATCATTGCTATGTTGGTGAGCTATATACATGTCCAAAGGTCATGTCAAATTTTTTAATTTTGGTTGTTCAAATTTTAAATTTGAACTTTTTCAAATTTTAGGTGAAACCATATTTGTTTAAAAATTATTTTCGGAATTTTTAATTAATAAATGATGAAATCTGATGGCATAAAAATTTAATTTTTGCTATCCAAAATTCTAAATTTAAATTCAGTATTTTTTTCTAATTTTAACTGAAACTAAACTTTTTTCCTATTTATTTTGGATTTTTTAATTAATAACAACAAAATCAAAGTATTTGGGTGAGCTTTTGGCTGTCGAGCGCGTCTGTAAGAGATTTGGAGATGGGAAGGGCAGTCTTGTCTATTCATTTGTAACATTTATTTAAAAAAAAATAAAAATACAGATGAGGATAAAAATGCTATGTGTAAGATGTGTTTTAACTTTAGTAATTGTATTTTTTAGATGCTATACTTACTAATGCTATTCTGTAGATTCTCTCGCTCAGTTGTGGCATGAGGCGAATTGTCCCGCTTGTGGCGTGGGTTTTGGATCGGACCACGGCCCCGGCCCCAGGGGCTTTGCTGTGGGGAGAGGACGGCCGGTGTCAGAGTGGTGGTGGCCCGTGCGGTTCACGAGGAAGCGCGTCCGGCCGTCGGATCTGCGGTATCGTTTCGTTTCGCGGGTGCTCTGCTCGCTTGGCGTCAGCGGTGTGCCCTGTGCCACAGTGCACGGCAGGTTGTCACAGTCCGGTGAGTCCGAGTCGGTAACATTTTGATTCTCTGTGTGGTGGAATATTCGTCAGCGGACTGCCCGTATGACTAACCGTTGGGCCAGCCTTTTCCTTCGAGCGATTTAGTGGGCCTGTATTTTGGGCTCTAGCAGGACCTTCAGTCGCCCAACACGGAAACACATGAAATCTTGTTAAACCGGCCCACTACTGCTATGAACTGATTTTTGTGTTTTTATTGATTTTTCTGGACAGTTTTTAAACAGTGTGCGTAAAATAAACCGAATTTGAATATTTGTGTCGTTACCATAAAAATAAAAATCCCGAACATGCACAGCCAAATATGATATTATCAGCTCGAAGTCATCATTGAATGATCATGATGCCTTCTATAAAAAGACCTGTCAAGAAGAGCTGTAACCGACGCCATTAAGAGTTTATTTGACGCCATCAAAGCTCTCATTCAAAGTAATTTATTCTCAGATTAATGCACACTAGTAATCTCTAAGGTTATGACATTAGTAACCCCTGTATTCAGAAACGTTATGGCTCGTAAACAGTTATTTTGTAACTCTTCATCTCTTAAACTATAAAAGCCACACGAGAGAGACCCATAGAGGACATTTGATCTCACCTGAACAAGAGCCAGAGCACCTACCATTCTCTCAAGAGACTTATTTGGCCATTCGTCATCACATAAACGTAAAGTTGTTATCCTTTAAGAGATCCGAACCAGTCTAAATCTTGTGCCTCCCTCTCTTGTTGAATTTTCGTACTAGCAAAGCGTCCTCGAACTACATATCTGTCGATCCTGACCCTTAGGTCGAGCGTCGACAGAGACACGCCAAGAAGGGACGCTTTGTTAAAGATTCGACAAGTTTTTAACAAATCTTTAATGCATAGGTGCGCTCATCTCGATCGATTCATCGCCATCAATATCAAGGAGGCCAGATCGCGTCTCCTTGTCATCGCCATCAACGTCATCTACATCGATTTCATAGTTCAAAAGTTTAGGCAACATCAGACTTCCTAAGCATTTCGGCAACAAACTTCTCGAACTCAACTTTTTCGAAGTTGATTTCTCAAAGTCAACCTCCAGAAGTCAATCCTCAGAAATAGATGCTTAAAATCGACCCCCAAGGTCAATGACCAAGGCAATTCTTAAAGCCAATGCAACCACCCGAACACCATCCCATTCGGTGCTTAAAGATCCATCGAGTACATAAATGTGTTTACAGGGAAGTTTTTTATTATTATTTTCATCCTTTGCGTACACTAATCTTTATCGGGTTATTTTATTTCTTCAACCACCATCACATATGCATGGTTATGGGAGCTACCTATCTGTTTAAAGAATACAACGTGTTTCTTATAACATTTTTATTATTTTTATATTTCATCAAATTGATGGTTGACTATTTCTATATGATATAATCAACGGGTTCCATGTTGAACACAAACCATCCCATTAGGAGCGGACGCCATCAGAATGTTCGGGAGGGCCATTTATAATTTGGTCCCCACTATTGCTGAACCGAAGGACTTTGGGCGTTTCAGGCTCCATCAGAAAGCCTCGTCCTCATCGAGAGTGTCAGATGAATATTCAATACTGGAAATCTTTTTTGTCGATGCCTAGTGCTGAAGCGAAGGACTTCGGGAGTTCCAGGCCACATCCAAAGTCAACTTGTTACTCATCGCGATTTTTTCCTCCAAGGCTTCATCGGAATTTCAGCAGTCAAGTGCTCGCTTCGAGCAAGATAATTGGTCATCCATTCGTTTCAGATAAGTCGTTCTGACTGCTTTATTTATTTCAATATTTTACAGCACTACCGCTCATTTTATCTACATGCAAGTACTATATTTAACATAATAGAACTTCGGGCAGACCCAAACTTTCATTTTTTACGCTTGTTTTATCAAGCGCTTATTTATTTCACATATATCAGTGACGTATATATTACATAATTTATTTCTTTAAATATTTCAGTATGATATTTACTTGCTTATATCAGCTAACAGAGATATTTTTTAACTCCTATTTTCTAGCTACAACTTTAAGCATAGTTTTTGAAATTTTTATTATTCTGGAGATTTTACATAGAATATTATTTATCATTTTCGATCTTCAACCGAAATCTTTATTGATGATTCTGTATCTATAACCAAAATTTTATTGATCATTTTGGAGATTCAACCGAAATATAGGATACTCGTCATCAGAATTTTATTTTACTGATTATCTATAAATTTATCTATACAGTGAATGGAGCTTTAATGCTCAAAAGTTACAATTGTACTACTGATGGCTCACCTCTAATGTGCATGTCATCAATAAGCGAACAATTATCCCAGCTATTTTTTCATCTTCTATTGCTTTTACTGGCTATATGGATATTCAACCGAATCGTATTATTAGAATATTTCACTCCACCATGAAAGCCACATTAATGCTCAGTGGTTACTACTATATATATCACTAATGACCATAGCACTAATGCGTACGAATATATCATTAATGGTTATTCATATACAATTATAACATTGTTTATCTGGATTTTTTGGAACATTCTACTACTACAATATTTTCTCTACAGATTCATTGACTCTTCAGTCATATCTGGCAGATTCACTTACCTTCAAATTTAATTATTTCCCTAATCACTCGCTGGTTCACAGTAATTACAGTACACAGGACCTTTTTAGGTCACACATGATCTTTTTAGATTATCATTCGGGCTCTCTATCTTAGCTGCCAGACGGTTACACAAAATATGACTCTGAAAGGCACTTACAGCTATTTGTCACCAACGATCTTCTCAGATCACCATTCGGGCTCTCTATCTTGACCGCTGAACGATAACACAAGATACGACTCTGATAAGGACTTGCGGCTATCTTCGTAGTGATTTACTCAAACAGCTGATATGAATAAGCTATGAGCCTAAGTACACCTACCCACCATAGGCATCCTATGTATGACTTCAGATGGTGCTGATGTTTTGTATAGGGACCTTTTTCAAGGTGAAAGTACTTAACAAACTCATCTGATACACATACAAATTTTACTTCGAACCGGGCCCGAATGGAAAATAAACTCACGCTATATCTTTTTTAAAATTCGACAACATATATTGACCCGAGCAGGAGCTCGGGGGCTCTATATTTTTCAAGCAGAATTATTTTTTCACTTCGGACCGGGCCCGAATGGAAAATAAACCCGCGCTATATCTTTTTTAGGATTCGACGACGTGTATTGACCCGAGCAAGAGCTCGGGGGCTCGAAATTCTGTTCTTCAACAGAATTACTGCTCTACTTCGGACCGGATATGAAACAAAAATAAACCAGCACAACATCTTTGTCAAGATCCGACAATACATATTGGCCAAAGTATATGCTCGAGGGCTTCATATTATTTTTTTTGACAGAATATGACTCTTTATACAAGCTCCGCTTCTATAAAGAGTCAAGGGCTACCATCATACATATTTATCTCAATTTTTTTAAGCACCTGTTAATATTTTGGTGTGATTCTATAGCAATAAGAAGATAAAGTTTTTAAAGGCACCCATCAACACTCGTGTGTAGCTTTACGATAATAAAAAGATGATGAATTCAACAAAAAAAATTCATCAAGCTAGAAGGCATTATTGAGGAATTATGATCACTCTTCGACCTCAGCAAGAGGAGATAATTTTATCAGTTTATTAAGAAGATAAGTCACTGCATCAAATAAAAATCAGTGACACTATCATATTTTTGAAGACCTCGGCTGCCAGAAGAAGTTATTTTTATTCTCTAGCTTCAATACGAGCAAAGCCAAATTTATTATTTCTCTATCAGTTCAGGAAGAAGACAAGTCACTGCTTTAAATAAAAATCAGTGACCATATGAAGAATTTGAGGCTATGTCATATTCTTCAAGATTTTTCAAGACTTCAGATGCTCGATGATTATTTCAGTAATTCAAGTTGTGCATGTTCGAACTTCATGATGCACCAATAAGATATTTTAAGGCACCCTTTTTAAGAGCTTACCTCTCACTGACAGTTATACAAGATGCAAGCATCAAGATGAACTCAAGAACTACACAGAAGAAAATGCAAGCGTTGCTGTTAATGCTCAAAAGGACAATACATGACGGTATAAACGTCCGTGGGAACGACATAGGTGCACTTGCATAGACGAATTTCCGAAGACCAAAGACGAGCTCTTTAAGACAAATTTCTAAAGACCGAAGACAAATTTTTAAAAACTAAAGATAAAATATGACGGCAATGAAAGGCAAGCTCGGGAGCTTATATCGTTACCATAAAAATAAGAATCCTCAACATGCGCAGCCAAATATAATATTATCAGCCCGAAGTCACCATTGAATGATCGTAGTGCCTTCTGTAAAAAGGGCTGTCAAGAAGAGATGTAACCGACGCCATCAAAACTTCATTTGACACCATCAAAGCTCTCATGCAAAGTAGTTTATTCTCAGATTAATGCACATTAATAACTCCCAAAGTTATGACATTAGTAACCCTCTGTATTCAAAGACATTATAACCTATAAACAATCACTTTGTAACTCCTCATCTCTTGAACTATAAAAGAGACACGAGAGAGACTCATATAGGACATCTGATCTTGTCTGAACAAAAGCCAAAACACTTACTATTCCCTCTCAAAAGATTTATTTGATCATTCGCCACCATATAAACAATACACCTCACACTAAACGTAGAGTTGTTATCTTTTAAAAAATCCGAACAAGTCTAAAGCATATGTCTCACTCTTTTGATGAATCTTCGTACTAATAAAACGTCATCGAATTTAGGTCGAGCATGGACAGTTTGAATCAGAAAAGGACAAATACCTCAGCTCCTGTCCACGCCACCTAAATTTAGTAATACTCCTACCACGTTGTGCGTCATGAGTCAACCGAAAGTGATGGCTTGACTTAATCTGATTTCTTTCAGCAAACTATCGAAGTATTAGGTTCATGAATCCGCAACTAACAATTTAGCCACTTCCAACCACCGATCAAGGTAGCCGTCTGCAGATTTAGGGCGTGTTTGGATTGTAACCGACGGATACTTTACCAAATATTGGTTAGCCATCAAAATTTAGTTGTTGTTTGCATTTTAGCCAAAATTTGAAACGCCAAAAATATTTGGTAACGCCAGCAAAATTCAGTGGCCAACACTGGCCAGAACGGCGGCGCCAAAATCGTGCGCCCGCGTTTCTGATTCGTTGCCAAAGTTGGTCCTCCTGACGTGGCAGCTTTAGATTAGTTGCACAAGTTTCGAAATCTTTTAGTTTAAAATACTTTAAACAACTATATCTTCTTAATGGTATATCCTATTTGTCATTGTTTTCACTATTATATTCTTTGTAATTAAATCAATAAAATAAGATCTTACTTGATTATATTTTAATGTTAAAAAATATAATAATTTTAGATCCCACATATCATATCAAATATTAAGTAAAGTTACCATCAAAATACTAGTTTCTACTCGTTACCATCAATTTTGGTAAAGTCATGATTCAAATGTATTTTTTTTACCAATCATTTGAGTTACCCTCAATTTGATAACACCAAAATTTGAAATGGCTAGCGTTGGACATAAACCAAACGCCCCTTAATTTGGTCCCACCCATTCTTATGTGTTCGAGATCAAAGGCGTCGATCCATGTCCAAAAATTCCGCATCCGGCGCGCGCAGACGCCCGCAGACTGCAGGTATTCGGCGGCGTCAGATGGACAACTCGTAACAAAGTGTTTACTTGAGATCGCCGGCAAATACGCTGCGATTCGATGTTTCACCGAGCGCGCACAGCTACCTTCGTGCGCACGTCCGTGGCGCCGACGCTGCCCGGTCTCACAATGGACAAAACGGTGGTTGGTAAAGTCGCTTCTTTCCGCCGCACTTGTGCTTCCTGCCGACGAGTAATCTTGCGAAGATCACGGGCTCCGCTTCTTCTACTCCCGTATCCTGATTGAAAACTCGCCTTCGTCCCTCCTCCTCCTCCTCTCATTCGCTGCCTGCCCCAGTACCGCGCAGAATTCAGGGGAGATCTTGCGTATGGTCATCGCAAACACGGGGGAAGCGAAAGAAATCTCACGAAACGGACCACGAATTTCAGGTCACGGCACAGAAAACCACGCGGGCAAGGCATACCACTGCATTTGTTTTGGACAGCAACAATTCCCGATGGGCGGCGATGGCGGAAATTATCTTACAGGACTGTACGGAGTACTACTCGTAGTTAACGTGTCAGCGCGAATGTATGGACGTTTGTAAGCTCTGTACACGTTGTGCGAGCCTTCCGCCAGCGGAGGTGGCGGTGGTGGTGGTGGCGGCGCGCAGTCACCACCAGCACCGGCGAAGAGCTCCTCCCAGACGTCGGCGAAGGCGCGGAGGATGAGGTGGTGGTGGCGCGGCGAGTTCAGCGACAGGAACCGCTGCAGCAGCTCCCTTAGCTCCGCGCCGCCGGTGATCCCGTTCTCCACGACCATTTGAACCATCGACCGCCGGAAGTCGCCCAGCGGGTCCGCCGACTCCGTCACCACCGCCACGCTCTCCGCCTCCAGCCGCCTGCCGCCACCGCTTCCCCATTCGGTCGCGCTCCGCCTGTGCCGCGGCCTTGTTCTCGGCGCGTCGCTGTGGGCGCCGTCGTTGTCGTCGTTGTCCCGTTCCCGGACGCCCAGCGCGCGCACGCCTCGCTCCAGCTCGCGCAGCTGCTGCAGCAGCGCGTCCACGCTGGGCGTGCCCTCCGCGCTCGCGTCCGCCGCTTCATCATCCTCGCCAGCGTCACGGTAATCTGGCATGATCGTTGTCTTCGCCGCTGGCTTCGCCGCGGCTGTGGCCTTCATCGGTGTCGTCACTGTGGCAGCAACCACTGCGACGCGGGAGACGGTGGAGACGGACTTGGACCCGCCACAGCCGCACATGAAGCCAAGCGCGGGCGCCTTCTTCTTCTTCTTCTTGGTGGTGGGGAGGGCCCCGGCCGCGCCGCGCCGTGTCGTCGCTCTCATGCACTCGGCCCCAGAGCAACTGTGTGCGCGCGCGCGCGTGTGGCTCTCAGGTTGACAGTGGGGGAGCTCTGAGCTTAAGAAGAAGGGCCAGATGAAAATGACATGGAGTGCTATTGGTTTAAGCAATTTTGCTGTGGGTTCCAGTCTAGCAGTGGTGACCACGTTAATAATTCAAACTAGCCCGATTTGATCAACTGAAAATTAGTATCCGGCGGGTGGTTGCTCGGCGGTCAGCGTCATTTTCGGTTCGCTTACCAGCAGTAATAATTGGCGGTGTAGCCAGTTTAACCTGCTGTTTGTTGAGCAAAGAGCTCAAGGAGTTTACTCCTAGGTTCCAGTCTTTTAGACGGTCTAATTGTCTAGTATTAAACTGGCGTGACCTCTACACTAACCATGTTCTCCAACATAATTTTTTCGAGATGGAGCAGTACTATTTGTTGGCACCTGCAAGCCAAGTTAACACAAGGGAACGCGACCAAGGTACGCTTGCATTTCCTAGGTGCTGCGAACAGAACAGAGTAAAAGACAGGACTTCCAGACAACGGACGAGCCGACAAGAAAGGAGATTGTATAATTCGAAAATACTCCTATTTCAGAATGATTTGACAAGAGATTTGGATGGCATAACCAACTGCTTATTTCGTCCTGTCATCCTGTCGGGGGGGAGCTGAGCTGAGCCTCGATGATGAGATGCCTTTGAAGGGAACACTGTGCTTCACCTGGACGTTTTGCTTTCTGCTCCCTTCGTGCGTTCCGCTGATACATTCCGGTCACGCTAGGCAAAGCGCTGGCGCCCGCCGCTAATCATGAGCTGGGCAGCAGGTTACCAGACTTGGCATCACACTACTCACTCCTGCAACCTAACAAGATGGAGGCTTGTGAGTGAGCGAGTCAGGTAGACCTAAACAAATTTAAACTTGAGGATTAGTTAGCTTTTAAGCGTAGTATCCTATTAATCTGGGCAGATACAGTCTGAAAGAGCAGGTTTCACTCGGGAATGATTATGAACTGACCGCGAGTGAAGGATAGGAGACTCGAGATTGCCTGTCTGTTAGTGGGCTGGGTAGACGTGAATTGGCTTGTCGGCCGACATACGACCGAATGTTTTTTTCTCTTTGGCTGGGCTAACGTATAGGACGTTGCTCCAATGGGCCTCTCCGATGCAGAAAATGTTGCTGGGCTGGGGATGGTTGTGAGATTTCTCTTATTTCTCAAATGTTTGTTTCTCTTAGTTTCTCTTTCAAATATCTCCAAACAATTTCAGTTTCCGTTCAATAATGCAAAGGAGCTCACATCCTGCTATTTGACCCGGCAATACATGTCCACATATAATGTAAATGTGTTGCGTTTACAGACTTAATCTGGTTTTCCTAAACATTGAATCAACTTTAACTGCTGCTGAGTAGACGGTTATAAAGAAAGTAGCCAATGTTATAATTAAAAGAGCATACGGATACTACTCCTTGTTAGCTACTGTACTATAGCTTTCAATCCTTGTCTGGTGTGAGAAAAGGCGTCAAATAGTATGTAGGTCTTTTCCCCGCCAACACCAGCGTGGCGCCATCCCTAGGAGTGAGCGAGCCATTCCTTTCCATCGCTCCGTCAGGTTCCCGTCTGGCTGTCCTCGCATGTCCAAGAGCCTTAAGCTTATGCATTTCTGACTTGGAAGCCATTGAAAAGAAGTGATGGAGTAGAAGAGTCCCAATTGTCCCTCTCCCTGTGGATTGTTTTGCAGTCATCTCTTTCAGATTCAGGTGGCAGCTCTCTTTCAAATAAGTTGCCCGTTCCAGTGACCCAAATGAAAGTACGTGCTGACGGTTTCTGGACACACACATAGTACAAATGAAAATGCTGATTTCACCATAGCTAATACAGCTAGTAAAGCCTAATCAGATGGCAAGAGCAGAGCGCTAGAGCTAGACTCTATTGGCCAAAATCTAATTTGATCTTCTTTCGAACAATTTTGGCAGGCGAGTGCTCCACAGGCAAGGACACAGTGATGCGCACCAACACGTTCGCTGTGCCGTGTTCTGGGGTGACACCGGACGGCTCATCCTACTTGAAAAGGGAAGGGAGAGACACCAGAGTACTGCTAGATTTTGGCTGCTATTTCCCGTGCGTATCCTGAAACAGGAATCGGTGCTTGCTTATACAGCACTGCTACGGGAGCAACAGAGAAAAGCGATGGACGACCGCGCGGGCGGCAACAGTGGTGCTTGTACTGCCTTGGAGCTTTGCCGGCAGGGGGGGCGATTCGCCACGATGAGATCTAGTACCTATATTTAGGAAAGTAGGAGGAGTAGTCACCGCGCACCGGTGATGGATGGATGGGTCGACCGGAACACCTTTCGCGTCCCTGTCGTATTTGATTCTGCCCGTCACGTCCGATCAAACCAATCCCCTTCCATACTGCCGTATCTTCCTCCAGTGCGACGCCGGAGCAGAACAGACGCCGCCGTGCGGGTTCAGCTGGTCACCGGTGCGCGCGTGGCCGCGTGGAATTCACGCCATTCTAGCGGGGAAATTGCGCCGGCGTTGTCAAAACCCGGTGGTGTGCTGGCCGCCGGGCGGAGGCGCAGCCGGGCACCCGGCAACCACGCACTGATAGTCTGATGAATCTGCTGACGGACCAACAACCACCTCACGTTTGCCGTTGTTTGTTGTTGACGAACTCACGCGCGTGCGTTTTGTCTGCTTGAGTTCAACGCGGTCAGCAGATTCATCAGAGCGTCGAGCCATGTAGGTGTAAAAAGGATGTTCAAAATCAGGTTTGCCAGTCTCGTCAGAGTTCATATTACGCTGCATGGATGCCTTTCACCAGTCACCAGACGGCGAGTTTAGATTGATATCCTCATCTTATAGTAATGCTTTTATCATATATGATTTTGATTTGACAATTCTAATTAAAACGAATTGCAGCACGTTACACCTGGTGGTGTAGGTAACTCGGAGGCGTGTGTGAGCCTGCAAGCTGCATGAAAAAAATTTGGATGCGGCCGGTCCACCTCGTCCAAAATGACAACATTGCGGTCTTACTAGGCGCAAGAAAATGATCGAATTCGATATAAAGTACTACTCCGTACTTCTCAATTCATCGCAATCCATCGCGCAAGGAAAAAGACGAAAAACCTTTCATGCATGCACGGTCGCATGGGTTCTCGGTGATTGGCCTTAACCGATCGTGACGGGCCAAGCCAGTATAACTCGGTGAGAAAACGCGGCGTGAGATCGAAGCAGAATACTTATAGCAAAATGCTTCATGAACAGTAACGGTAACACCGGCCAGATTCGAATCGACCGCCGGCGCGGAGGAGGAACTGTCCGGGGCCTCGGAAAACGGAGCCCTGTTCCAGAGCGCCAGGAATGATTCGAAGCATCGACAAACCTTGCCCCGCTGTGGCGGCAGATGCCCCTTCCAAGCAGCAAGCATCCAGCCAGCAAGGACCCCTGTCCCTGCGCACGCCGTGCCGCTAAACACCACCACCGGCGCCGTGCGAAAAAGGTCGAGGCAGGAAGGACGGGTCACAACGCACACACGCGCGGCGACATGACAATGCAGGCTGTTTCTGACGGAAGAAGTTTCAGGGAAGAATGGAAGCGGGACGCTGTGGAAGACTGCGTGCCGAAGCAACAGTAGAAGAACGAGAGAATGGGTGGCAGAGAGAGAAAGCCGCCGCCGCCGCCGCTCAAGCGAAATGATGAGGGTGTCCATGAGAGGCCTGCGTGGACTGCTCGGACCTCTCCGTGCCGCGCCAGATCGGAACAGGCCGGGCGCGGGGCCTCCCTGCGCCTCACATGGCGCCCGGTAGGTCAGGTCGCACCGCACGGGGACGAACGGGATAAGCAGGCAGCAGCCGAGCGCTGAGGTGGAGACTTGCCATCCTCCGCCACCCACAACTGGCTAGCCGAGCAGGCGAACGGGATACGCAGGCACTGGCAGTATTGGACGGGACCACGACCGCTGCTGCGGTTGCCACTAACACTAGCCGCCGCCGCCGCAGCTGCTGCTGCTTCGGTTATTTAGTGGCGCCGTGCGCCTCCCACTCGCGAATTCCCATTTGCCTCTCACTCTTACTCCTACCTGTTGCGTGTCTCGGTGAGCAGGGCCACCATAAGCTTTGGCTTCTCCGCTCCCACATCAGCATCGGCGCATCATCAAACGCTGCTGCCTCTCTGATTCATTCTGGTCGTCGGTGTTGGTGCTGCTGGTCGCTCCTACCCTGCCCGTTCTTCCCTGCGTCGCTGAACCGCCGGAGACATGTCGAAGGTGAGGGTTCGTTCCTAGCTCTTTCTTCTTCTCGGATGCATAATGATGATCATCATGGTTGTGAGGCGATTTTGCTTGCTTGCTTGTTTTATGGTCAATCGAAAACTGCTGCTTTTTTGCTTAACCTTTAGTTCAGGTGTTGTCTTTTGTCGTGTTGGTCACCCAGCACACCGTCTCTGCCTTCCTTCCTTCCCTCCCCTGCTTCAGTTGAAGCCAGTGGATGGTAATGCTCTGTTCTTTGACATGCGCAGAAAATCGTGGTGAAGCTGGACTTGCAAGACAACAAGGACAAGCAGAAGGCCATTAAGGCGGTCTCCGTGCTCGTAGGTACGTACATCATCACCCGCACCATACACGAAACCTACAGACTTGGCGGACGGTTCTGATCCTGACCGACTCAGCTCATCGTCACCAGGCATCGATACGATCTCGGTGAACATGGCGTCGCGCAAGATGACGGTGATCGGCACGGTGGACCCGGTGAACGTGGTGGGCAAGCTGCGCAAGACGTGGGCGGCGCAGCTCGACTCGGTCGGCCCGGCCAAGAAGCCGGAGAAGAAGGAAGAGAAGAAGGACGGCGACGGTGGGAAGAAGGAGGACGCTGGCGGCGACGGCAAGAAGGAAGGTGGCGACGGGAAGAAGGACGGCGGCGGCGAGGCGAAGAAGGAAGGCGACGGCGGTGGTGGTGAGGGGAAGAAGGAAGTCGGTGGCGAGGCGAAGAAGGTGGCGCCTCTGCCCCACCTGCAGCCCATGCCGCAAATGCACCACCTGCCGCCGCAGTACATGAACATGATCACCGCGGACTACATGAACCCGTACCACCGCCCGGCGCCGCCGCCGCCTGCCGTGTACCCGTACGCGCCGCAGCCGCAGCCGCAGCCGTACTACTACGTGCGGAACATGAGCATGGAGGAGAATCCCAACTCCTGCGCCATTTGCTGAAGCAGTTTCTTCCTTGAGCTGCATGAGGTAGGCGTACTCGATCGTCATCCCTGTCCTCTGCTTTGTCTATACCCCCACCCGAGAAATTACCATGAGGAGAACAAAACACTACTCCTATATATATCCTGCGTACGTAAATATGTAACTGAAACTTGTGATTCTGCGGTATGGTTTTTGTGGCGATGCTTCGTGTTTCCTGCCCTATAGGCTATAGCAGCTCGTGTTGCCGCAGTCATCTGCTTCTTCCAATCAAAGAGAGGACGACGAGATCGGCCAGAAAGAGAGTGATCAGCCATGGGAGAGGAATCTGCGGTGTAGGCATGTGGGGCTGGTTTTCTAGCAGCAAAGATCATTAATTTAGGGCCGCAAATATAAAATCTTGGCATTTTTGTCTGGGACTCGTAGCCAGCAGGATGCATGTGTACAGATCGTTCGCGATTCATAATTTCTGGACTGTAATGTACTTATATTTCTTTTGAAAGAAACATTTGCGGACCAGACATGGAATTTTGGAGCTGGTGAATCGGAGATCTCCAGGCCGTACGATTTTAGTCTAGTCTTAACAAGGAAGTCCGTATAACATGCAAGGTGGGAATATGAGCTGTTATGCATGGGATTAGTCAGAGAGACGTCTGTCGAGCATCTGCATAATTCCGGGACGAGAATAGTAAACCACGTCAGAAATGAGTCGTGGCGACCGTGACAAATTAAGCAGCATGCAGGCTGACGCAGCTGAAGCTGAAAGGAGTGCGTTGTGAATAAACTTATCGGAAGATGTCGTCAGGTGTGGGCACAATGAGGTAAGCACGTTTGACACGTCTCTCTCTCTGACCTCGCAACAACACCGGCTGCCTAAATCACTTGATCTACTAATCCACCACCATTACGGCACTGAATGAAGAAGGAAGAACAAAGCTGTCCGTCACCAACGAGCAAAAGCCCACCATCTTTCTTCCAATAAAAAGAAACAGGCAGCTAGTAGTAGCCAGTGGAATACTGCATCGCCACCTGCCTTTTCCTCGTGCGCCGTCACCAAGCTTTGGCCACTGCCTGCACTATGGGCTGTTTGGTTTATGTCCAACGTTAGATATTTCAATTTGGTGTTATCAAATTGAGGATAACTTTAAATCATTGATAAAAAAAATACATTGGAATCATGACTTTACCAAATTGATGGTATTTAGATGGTAGCCTTATCAATATTTAGTAACCATACTTAGTATGATATGTGAGGTCTAAAATTATTATATTTTTTTAACATCAAAATATAATCAAGTAAGAACTTTTGTTGTATAGATTTAATTACAAAGAGTATAATGGTGAAAACGAATCATATATATTAAGAAGATATAGTTGTTTAAAGTGTTTTAAACTAAAAGATTTCGAAACTTGTGCAACTAATCTAAAGCTGCCACGTCAGGAGGGCCAACTTTGGCAACGGATCAGAAACGCGGGCGCACTATTTTGGCGCCGCCGTTCTGGCCAGCGTTGGCCACTGAATTTTGCTGGCGTTACCAAATATTTTTGGCGTTTCAAATTTTGGCTGAGAAGCAAACAACAACCAAATTTTGATGGCTAACCAATATTTGGTAAAGTATCGGTCGGTTACGATCCAAACACGCCCTTCATGCGAGTGGATTACCAGTCGGCCAGCACTTCATCGCACGCTTGATCTGGACGCTCGCGAAAGCCGGCAACTTTTTCAAAAAATGTCAAAACCAGCAGTCACCCGAAAGTAGTCTTTCGTGATCTTAAACCACAGCTGCATCATGCAATTCAGACATGTCGTTTACTACAACCAACCAATAATTTAACATGGCTCGGATTGAAAAATGTGCGATTTGCATTGTTTGGCAGCAGGATAGCGGCTGTGACGCCGCGTTTTGCATCTGCAGCTTCTGTGGCTTGCTCGCAATGCCGACAATGCTCCCCGAGATCCAGATAGCCACGTAGGTGTAGTAAACCCCACGTAACTTCGGTGCGGATGAGTCGGATGACCCGACGTCCGGGCCGCCCCGTGACGCCAGCCGGTCCTCTCCGGCACCGGCAGCTCCTTGAAGCTCCAAAAGCGTCTCAACAGCTTGCTTATCCAGAGCACCGCGCAACTGTAACCATACTTCAATCATCAACCCATGATTTCTTATGAAGAGGCCGGGCTCGGCAACCTGCAACTTGGAGGGAGTACTGGAAGGAGAGGAATTCTCTTCCTCGTTTTCTGGTTGAGATAATCGAAAGTCACTGCCACCGTTGTCCGGTGGTGAAAAAACAAAGTCACTGTCATAAGAGCCCTCGTGCAAAAAAAAAAAAAAAAAAAAAAAAAGTCGGCAGGCTTCGGTCCTTTAGTTCTGGGCATCGAACGGAGCAAAAGCCCCCCGCATACCGGTGGAGCGGACGAAATCTGCGCTCTGTTCTGTTTCGCGTCCTGTCCCGGCAGACAGGTCGTCAGTTCGTCACCTGGCGTAAGGAACAGAGGACGTGCGGTGGCCGGTGGCGATGGCGACGGAGTCATGAGATTACAACAGTACGGAGTACTACTTAAAGAAAACCTACTACGGCCGCGGTTTTTATCAACCGCACCTGCCGCTACTCTCGCTGTCACTCGGGATCGGTGATCCTTGACCGGTGAGAACTTTCACGTAGACGTGAGTAACAACAAATCAGCGGCGTCTCTTCTGTTGTCTTGACGAACACCGCCGGCGTCTGGAAAGGATTGATTCTCTCTGCAACAGAAAGGTTGTGTTAAGACGGAAAAGATTTGGATCAATGTACCGAAAGCATCAGGCTATGTAAGTCGTAACGGATCAAATTGATAAAGCTACTTTCGATTGATTCATAAAGGACGGCTAGGTTTATGGATAAACTTACAAAGTAATGCTTTCGTGACACAAAACGACTAGTTTACAAGCAAACTAAGTAAAAACCGTCGAATCTCTCACCTAGAAAAGACCTTGTCTGGGCGTGAGCGTCATTGGACATACCCTAGGTCGGTCGACAGACCCTAAGACGTCATTTATGACCATATAAACCGGTGAATGAACACAGAAATTAGAATCAATCAGCTGAAAACTTTCTAAATCAGTATTACTGGAATCTCTAGTAAAATGTCGGACACTTCGGTGACCGGAGTCTCTGATAAAGTGTCGGATGTTTCATCGTGTAATTTTTCGAACACGAGAGGGCTCACCGAACACTTCGATGGGCTGAGTGCCCGAACCCGAGAGGGTTTACCGGACACTCCGGTAATGTACTGAACACTCCAGTAGGCCGAGTGTCTGAACTTAAGAGGGCTTACTCCAGCAATACACTAGATACTCTGATGGCTCTGTGATTTTTAGGTGTCAACATATGCACCTCTGTTTTTTAGTGAAGTTCCTACACCATAAAACATTTAAGCATCCAAAAACCTTTAACGGCGACGGTTTTTTTTAACTCATCGACCATTGGATTTAATTTTGACAACGATGTTCTTTACATTGGCCACTTTTATCTTATGCTTTTTGCCATACACTGATGATACTTTTTTAAGTATCAGTCGTTAAGTGCCTTAGGTAGTGATTCTCTGCGAACATCTTCCAATATGTATATGTTTTGGACGATGATTTTTACTATTCGGTATGGCCCTTCCTAACTAAGAGACTATTTTTTGAACTTGTTACTTCTTGAACTCACGGGCAGAATAGTTTTTCAAACGAATTCGCCCACCTGAAAAGTTTTGACCTTCACCTTCTTATTGTAGACTCTAGCAACTCTAGCCTTGTCTTTCTCAATTTTTTTCAAGGCATTTAAACGCTTATCGGTGCTTTCATCGATATTGTTTAGCATTAGAGTTATATAGTCATCGGTGAATAAATCATTTTGTTTGGCTAACCTTAGAGCTTCGAAATTTACCTTAACAGGTAAAACGGTTTTTTGTCTATACACAAGTTTATAGAGCGTTACCTTAGTTGCCCTATACCTAGATATCCGATGAGCCCACAATGCTTTCGATAAGACTTCATGCCATCTCTTGGGATGGTCTTCTATCTTTTTTTGATGAGTTTAATCAACATTTTGTTACTAGACTTGACTTGACTATTAGCCTGAGTATAATATGGAGATGAGTTGAGTATCTTGATTTCATAAGATTTGGCAAACTCTTTAACAAAACCGGATATAAAAGAAATACTTTGGTCGGTAGTTAATGTTTAAGGTATATTGAATCTATGAATAATACGCTCGTTAAGGAACTCAATTACCTCTTTATGTGTCATGTTTTTGAGAGCCACCGCTTTAGTCCACTTAGTGAAGTAATCCGTCGTGATCAACGAAATGATGTCCCCTCGAAGATGGAAGATGTATTTATCCAATGAAGTTCAATCCCCATCCTCGAAATAGTTATGGTTTTATAATGGGGTTCATAATGGCTGCAGGTGCCAATTAAATGTTTCTAAATTTTTTGCACTCTCTGCATCCTTTGTATTAGAGATAACAATCGGCAATCATGGTTGGCCAATAGAATTCGGCCCTCCTCAACAACCATTTCATCTTTAGAGTTGATTGATGCGTACTATAAATGCCCTCATGAACTTCCTCTATAGCTACTCTAGCCTCATCATCGTCCAAACATTTCAAAAGTAAATCATCTCTCGTTCGACGATATAAGTCACCATCGATCAAAATATACTTAAAAGGCACATGTCAATCCTTCCTATCTACACTTTGGGTTGGGTTACGAATGTATAAAATTATGGATGACCTCCAATCAAATGACTCGGAACTATCACGATTTGACGTGTTAGCATCCGAACGGTCTAATTTTAACACCTCAAGCATCGGTTTTTTATTGACTGAAAATCTACCTTTACTAACATTGTAACCCGATGCTTTTGAGCCAACTTATTGGCTTTACTGTTTTCTAGCCTAGACACATGATGTATGTTAAATTCATCTATTCTTCTAATGATGTCTAGACACTTATCTAAGATGGCATTCAATGATCCGTCTAAGCATTGAAAATTTTCAAAAATTTGTTGTACTTCTAACAACGAATCACCGAAAGCCTCTACATGCTTAACTCTTACGGACTCCAACATCTCTAAACCGAGCAATAATGCTTCATATTCGGCTTGGTTATTGGTGCAATCATACTCTAATCGGTTTGAGAATTCAAAGTGTGCATTATGAGGAGAAACTAAAACCACACCAACACTTTAACCCTCTTTACAAACCGATCCACCAAAATATAATTTTTAAAGGGTAAAAGTAACAAAAACAACATCTAGATCATGCTCTAAATCAACCCGATGTTCAACAATAAAATTAGCAATAATTTAGCCTTTCATGAGTTTCAACGATTCATAAGCCAAATCATATTCAATCAATGTATAAGCCCATTTACCAAGCCTACCACTAAAAATTGGCCTATGCAACATATATTTAATAACATCGGTTTGACAAGTAACCACACAAGTGCTAGATAGAAAATAATGTATCAACTTGGTGCAAACATGATACAAGGAAAAACATAGTTTTTCGATGAGAGTATACCTTGTTTTCGCATCCACCAACCGTCAACTCACATAGGTGATCACGCACTCTTTTTCTTCGGCTTCTTATGTCAAAACAACATTAACTATATCATCTTCTGCCGCTACGTAATGACGGAAAGGGACTCCTCCCTTAGACGCACTAAGCGCCGGTGGTGAAGACAAGTACTCTTTGATCTTCTCAAAAGCTTCTTGCTGTTTTGCTCCCAATTAAATTCGGCTTCATTCTTTAGCCGAAGAATAGGAGTAAATGCATTAATCTTTTTCGACAAGTTGAAAATAAATCGCTTTAAGTAATTCACTTTTCTAAGAAGCTTTGTAACTCTCTCTTACATGTAGATGCTTGCACGTTTCTAATTGCTTCTATCTTCTTAGAATCTAACTCTATGCCCTTTTCATGAATTATAAAGACTAAAAACTTTTCGGCCAATACACTAAAAGCACATTTGAGCGGATTCATTTTCAAATCAAAACGACGCATTCGGTCTAAGGCAAGTTGCAAATCGGCCAAGTGAGAATCTAAAGCAGTCGATTTGATCATCACATCATCTATGTAAATCTTCATGATAACACCAAATAAATCATGAAAGATAAAGTTCATGGCTTTTTATATGTGACATCCGTATTTTTTAATCTAAAAGTCATAACAGCCCACTCAAACAATCCTACAAAACTAAGACATTTAAAAGCAGTTTTAAATATATCCTCTTCGGCTATAAAGATTTGGTTATATCCCGCATTACCATCAAGAAAGCTAATAACTCTATGGTCAAAAGCATCATTAATCAATATATCAGCTATGGTCATAGGATACTCATCTTTAGGAGTGGCTCTATTTAAATTTTTGAAATTAATGCAAATTTTAATCTTACCGATGTTCTACTTCTCCATCGGTACGATGTTGGATATTCACTCCGCATACCTTCTCGAGGCGGTGTAGGCTCCTAGTACAAGAGGTTGTCGTCGTCAAATTCGAACATATCGACGTCTCTCGTGGGCGAGGGCGCTGTGGAGTGCTCTCCCAAGACGGCGTCAGCCAAACTAAATAGCTTTGGTGCCTTCGCTTCATCTATCACCGGTGAAGTAGAGGCCTTAGGCTCCTTAACCCTCCATTGCTTACCTTTAGGGACCATCGGCTTGATCTCGTTGAAGACCTCGTCCCTCCTTTTCTCTGCCTCCTCTTCTCGCATCTTTCGGAGGCGTAGCCTTTGGAGCTTCCTCTTTTGAGTGTAGGTCAAGTCAGGCGGACACCATCTCAATTGTGTGTACTTGAAGGAGCTCTTGCTGCTGCTAGCTTCATGGTTATGATAAACCTTTTCGACAAGATCATCCAAAGTGATCGGTCCCGTGAAAACTCCCTTGATTTTAACGTCGGTTGTGCTGATTTTCACAACACCTCAAGATGCACTCTCTTGATGAACAACAGTGGAGAGAGCAGGTTCGTTACTTTACTTCGGGTGCTATTCTTTCTTAGGCACGGTGGTGGAGCTCCCTCTCTGAATCTTGATCGGTCGAGAATCTATTCAAAACGGGATAGAGTTGGAGAGCCTTGCGAAGACGTTCTCTCTTGGTCCGTTTCACCCCGGATGAAATGACGGGTATAGCATCGGTGGAACAGGCCTTGACGGCATAGTCATCGGTGGTACGGGCATCTACAGTCCCATGTATGGATCTCACACCGAGAACGGTGGTCAAGACATAGGATGGAACCATAGCGGCGGCACTCCGAAGCTATGTGGTGAAAAAGGAGGGGGAGGCCCGTGCACATTCCCGGTGGGCCTCATCTCCTTCCTAGGTGGACTGCCTCTCTTAGGCGGTGATCTTAATCGCTTCATAGACCGATTATTCGAATAGTTCTTTTGATTTTTGTATTTAGCCATGAGCCGGTCAAAGGCGTTTTTAGGCCCTATTTTCCGATCCGTGGCTTTACCTTGATTCACCTTCTATTTGCCCACTTCAGGATTCTTCGGTTTGATCATCTTGGGCTTTGAAACTTGCCCCTCGGATCTAGAGTCTTGGATGGTAACTTTTAAAGACTCTTGACCATCGGAGGACTTCTCGAGCATCACTTTCCTAGAGGCACCCTTCTCACTTGAAGAAACAGACATCTCATTCCCTATGATCATGTTATTCTCTTTAGTTGTATCGGTTTGATGAGGCCAAATCAACACTTTGGGGTTGAGCTCTAGAGTGTTGACGGAGAAAAGGTACTTGTTGATCTGCATCTCATTAAAGACTCAATCATACTTCATTAAAGGCCGATTGGACTTGTCGACGAAAAATATTGCAATCATTAGTAGCATAAGAATAAGAGTTATGCCATTTACAATATGCCCTACGCTTAATCTTATCCGTCGAAGGTAAAGTATATGCGATCTTAATGTATCCACCTTTGTGCAGCTCATCAAATATTCTATCACATTGGGCTGCATCAAAGGTATATTTCACATCGTATTTTCGATTCTTATGAATCGGTTTGAGTGAATCACAAGCAAATAATTTGGCTTTAGAGGACCAAACAAACTCGGCAGCTAAGATGTCATTAAAATCATCATCGGAGCTATCTGAATCACATTCTACGATATGCACGCTACAATGGGTCTTGTAGTCATGTTTTATTTTTTTGCTTCGACTTTCTTGAGTCGAAGCCCTTTGTTGAAGGTGGGTGAGTGTAAAAAAATCATATCCCTCTAACTTTTCTCTAAGATACGACCGCAAACCATTAAAAGCTAGGTCGGCTAAGTTTTTTTTTTCAGAAATTGTTAAATTCAAGCATCGATTCTTAATATCTCTAAACCACCGAAGATAGTCAACGACGAGTTACTCTTTCTCTTGCCGAACCGATGTCAAGTGTGACAACTTCAATTCGTTGTCTCCGAAATAAAAATCATCATGAAATTTACACTCCAACGACTCCCATGTGAAAATGAACCCCAGAGACAATGATGAAAATCAAGAGAAAACGGTTCCGATTAGTGATAAAGAAAACAATCGTACTTTCAAAGCTTCACTAAAACTCGCTTTTTCTAGTTGTGTTACATATTGGCTAATGTGTTCTCAAGTGGTTTTGTTATCTTCGCCATTGAATTTGATGAAGTCAAGAATACGCTATTCAACGGGATATGGAACCGAATTAAAATATACGAGGTACAGTTTTTGATAAATTCGGTCTCTCCCCTTGAGGTCTGCTCCTAGCATCTCACGAAATTATTTTTTTAAGTCCTCTTTAATCCGAGCCATACACTCCTCTATATTTGCTATGGGTGGCCTAGTGGATGTGTCCGGTGGTAAGGGATGTGTGCTCGTTTTTATAGCGCTAAACAATTCATTAGGAACAGGGCCATGAGAGATACCTGTACCGCTCGGTGGGATAGGTGGTGTGCTATATGCAACGGTACAATAAAGAGTAACAAACATAGCCAATTCATTCAATTGACTTGTAGCTAGATTGGGGATGCTAGTAATTGGCTCTACGCTAGCGGGAGACACTACCAAAGCATTAGTTTGCATATGAGAGAAAAAACTAGGTTGCCTATTAAATGAGTTCAACGGCATGCCATATGAAGATTGTTCTACATTTGACGTAGTAGGCACCGATGCACTACCAGTAGGACCTACATACGCAACATAAGATGACAATGCAATACTAACATTCTTAGACTTAGACATGTTCTCTTAAATCATGTATTGCATATCGTTCGTTAAAACTTTTTTCATGTTGGCAAAGTAATATGAAAGGTTTTCAAAAATAATGAGAGGTGCGAAGGTGTCCTTACATTGGCGGCACCCATAGCCGTGTCGTCGTCGACGGCCAGAAGAACGGGCTCCTTTACTTGTGAGATCGCGCCTTAGCGGTCCTTTTTGAAACACGCCAAATACTCCTGCAGCTCTCTCTCCTCACGCGTCTTGCGCGCCTCATCAGGCAACTCCTTTAAGGATGGTACGACGATGTTCGTCGTGGAGATCTCAGAGGTCATAGTGGAAACGACGATTCGGTTTATGCAACCGAAATCACTCGTCACCAGCGGAGTCGTCAAAAAGTGTGTTGACGTCAAAATCAGGTCCGAACCAATGCACCGCTCGCATATCTGTGTGCGAGAATGTCGACGTTTCTTCAACGTCGGGTTTGGGGCAGCACCCAGACAATTCTGCTTCGGTAGGGGCCTCCGTCGGAGGACGATCGTCTTAGGGATGATTCAGACTCGGTCAGGCCAGTCGGATCGCCTTCAAACATCATCGAGATGAAGGAAGAACATCACGAAGATTGTGTAAAGGGATTAGGGTTTGAGGAGATAAAAAAGTAAAGAGACAATTGGTAGAATCGTTGGGTTGATCCTCAACCGGCCATGGGCCTCTGTCTTATAGAGGAGGTATGGTCTTATCCCGCAAAGCAATTAATCACACGAGTTGGGAAAGAAATTAGAATCAATCAGCTGAAAACTTTTTTAAAACAGCATTACCGGAGTCTTCGGTAAAGTGCCGGACACTCTGGTGACTGGAGTCTCCGGTAAAGTGCTGGATGTTTCGTCGTGTAATTCTCCGAACCCGAGAGGGCTCACTGGATATTTCGGCACCGTGCCGGACACTCCGATAGGCTGAGTGTCTGAACCCGAGAGGACTTACCGGACATTTCGACAACGTACCCCACACTCCGGTGGGTCGAGTGCTCGAACCCGAGAGAGCTTATCAGACACTCCGCCAACGTGTCGAATACTCCGGTGTCTCTGTGATTTTTGGGTGTCAATAGGTTGCTTTCAGCTCAAGTACGGAGAGTTAGAGCCTCTTTAGCACGGCTTATAACAACTTCGGCTTATGATACTGTAGCTACGGTATCATAAGCTCAAAAAGCTTTGAAAACGTGTCTTGTTCAACTCAAGTAAAAATAATTTATGTAAACAGTATTTTTATTGTATTTAAAGTGCACAAACAATAGCATAAACTGTTTAGAATAAGCCCTACCAAACACACTTTTACAAGAACTTCAAGGCAGGGCCGAGCTTGGGGGTGTGCCACCGGTGCGACGGAACAGGGCCCCCAAGTTCCAGGGGCCCCCAATTTTTTTTCCTCACGGTATATCTTGAGTAGCAGAAAGCAGGCCGCCAGTCTTGACTCTTGAGCAGCAGGAAGCAGGCCGCCGGTATGTATACGCATATAAATACAAGGCCTGATACACGCACTAGCAGGCCCACGAATGGATCACGTCATCAGACCATGAACGGTAGTTACAAAAGAACTGAACGGATGCAAGTTCCGCGATCGGCGATCCGAATTCCAATTTCCAAAATTTTCGTGATAGACTGATAGGCAAGGCGAGGACCTGGGAGTCTGCTGTCGTGACACGCCGCTGTGTGAGATCGCCGTGAACGCCACCGTCGCCGCGATCCAACCATCCAGGCCGGCAACCAGATATATAGAAGTATCGCACGTCCGCACGGCCTGCCTGACCTGAGACCTGTGCCTTCTCGTTAGGGTAAACCATTATTATAAAATTTTAATTATTGTGGTATAGTTTGGTAATTGTCTGATTACTTAATAGGATGATTAGTTTTTATTGTGTAATTAATTCTATTATTAGATTCATTAGTTAAAATCATTAATTGTTAATTCTATTATTAGATCCAACCATCAAGGCTTTCAAAATTTTTTTGGCTTCTTATTTACTTCAGATGAATTGAGATCATTAGATGATAGAAACTTGAAATCTTCTTGTCAGAATCTTGAAGCTGCCCTTGCAAGAGATGGACAATCTGATATTGATGCAAATGAGCTGTATATGGAGTTGAAATTTCTTCAAGATTTCATTCTAAATGGAAATATGATCTCTCTTGAGATTTTGAAGTTTCTGAAGCGACATGATTATTTTCTCAATGCCACTATTACATATAGAATTTTATTGACTATTTCTATGACTGTTGCCTCAGTAGAACAGAGTTTTTCCAAATTAAAGCTACTAAAGTCCTACTTATGTTCTACAATGTTATAAGAAAGACTTAATGATTTAGCTTTGATACCACTTGAGAGTGAGATATTGGAGAAAATTGAGTATGAGTCTATCATCGAAGATTTTATTTCAAAAAATACTACAAGAATGAAGCTATTCAAGTGAATAGATATGATTTTAGTATATTTTTCTGAAATGCTATATAGTATATTATATATATGTTATTTGTTAGCTTAATAAGGCCTTAATTTAGCCGGCTCGGCGCTGCTTCAAGGTTCCTGGACACGCCGTTGTCTCGATCACTGGCCCATCAAGCCACTGTAGACGAAGGTGGTTGGCTGAAAATCGGTGTCATAATTTCTGAGCAGAGATGGCAACGGGTCTCGAGACTCAAAAACCGACGCATTTTTACTCTATTAGATACAGATATGAGAAAAATTTTATACCCGTAACTGACAGGTATAGGTATAAAAAGATTCTACCCGTCTTTATACTCGATATATAAAAAAATACATATTTTTATTAGATATAAATATATAAAATATTATATCTCATAAATTATTTATATACTTTTTACTTAATGTGCCATATTTAATTTAAATTTGTATTAGTTTAACTTATTATATGTCAATAACTTAAATATTTATATTAAATATATACGATAAGTATATACAAAACAATTAATTATAATTATAGTGGTATTTTTAATGTGTATTTAAGACCCGTAAAATTCTTCGTAGGTATAGATACAAAGAATAACTTTCAGATAGTTAAATGGGTATATATACGGATATGAAAAAGCAAAATCCGACGGGTACGCCGTTGCCATCTCTAACTCAGTGCTTGTGCTGCACACTGAAAACTGACGGATAGCTTAAAAAAGCAGCCACTGTTCCTGCAATTAATCTTTTGCACATTGCAAGTTTGCAACTTCCAGCTTCCGCCGTTCAGATTGCTATCATCGCACTCCAGCCATTTGCGATGCAAAGATGTCCATCCAAGCAGCAGCAGTGTCGGACCTGATGTCACATATGCAACAGTTTTGTAACAACAGCCGCTTTTGAACGGAGGGCCTCGGCCACTGTCTCAGTTGAGTTACAACCTGTTCAGCTCCTCCATGGTTTGCCAATGTTAGCGCCAGACCAAATTTCACCAAAAAACAAGCAATCCGGCATTTGAGAGCAGACTGGCTTATGTTTAAAAAGTGCTTTCTATGCCATCCTCGCTCCTTCCATAGTTCCATGCAGTGGATAAGTACCCTGGCGACCAACTGGCGCTGTCTGCTGTGTCTGAGCTCTAAGAGGAATGAGGACGTGTAGAGCAGCAGGAAATCGTATGTCGCCGATGAGCTCGCTGGATGAGAACGCGTGGCAATTGAAGTGGCCGGGGCCGCCGAGGAAAAAATCCATACTGATCAGTAGCTCCGAATTTGTTTATATATCTATCAGAAGATCTTGTTCTTCTGTGCATTAATATCCAGGACTTACAGATACCCAATAAACTTTCACGGGCCTGGAATTGTCTTTAGGAGCAGCAAATCTATTCTATAACTGGCTAGCTAGCTTATACTACTGCTTTTTCAGATTAAGATTCATCAACATATTACAGACAGCTTTAAAGGAAAGGCACACTCAACCGAGGTAATAGCCAAAGAGCATTCAGGATGACTATTATTTGACATCCCATTACAATACTGAAAGCATCTCAGGGAGGGCCTCTTAATACATCGATGTGTAGTGCACAGTTGCTATAATAAGAAATCCTAAAAGAGTAAGCCACTCTCTTTAATAAGAGGCTCAATATCAATGTGGCACCGAGAAAAAAATATGTACAGCACCTTGGTATCATGCTAGATAATGTCTGACGGTGCAGCATCAAAATGGAAGATACTGCTCATTTTTTTATCACCTGAAATAAGTGGAACAAAGACGTGTTAAGACAATAAAGGAGGGGAAAGAGAAGAGTGATGAACTTCACTGTAGAGCTTAGCTTACCTGTTTTCTACTTGCGTCAGATTCAGATTTCCACACTATATCTTTTAATTCTGTAGAGAAACTCTTGTAAAACTGCAGAAAGTTTTGATGTAATAGTGTTAATTATTTAAAAGGTACCAAATAAATGACTCATTAGGAATGTGTGGCAATATGAATTGTAAAACATCATCTGAAAACCTACATTGTGAAACTCCAAAGTATCTCCCCCGGTTTTACGAAGTTCAACCATGTGAAGTGTTGGAGCAACTTCAAAAACCTTCAAAAGATAAAAAACACTGAAGCATAGCCAACCAACACTCATGAAAACATAGTTAATGCAACCTTATAAAATCATGACATAAACAGGTTAGTTCTGATACCTCAGTTGCTACAGATAAATGACCTTTTCTTCCTGATTTATCACCTTTCAATTTCATCTAGAAATCCAAAAAAGGTGTAAATAATGGATTAAAAAATAAATGTGAATTCTCAGAAAATAGCTTGGTCCACAATATTACCCATTTATCATAAATTTACGCACCTTATAATTTTGTTTCCGCACATTGAAACCAAGTGGTCCACAAGCTTCCTCTATTTTAGACATGATCTCTTGTGGTGTACACTGAGATGTGAAAGATGTCTCCCGCCTTACCGTTCCCTATTTGGAGAGGCTTGCATTAGTTAGGGACCAAAGGAGGCAGACTGAAAAGTACATTCTATTTTTATTCTGGCCAACTAAACTTAGATTTACAGAAAAGGTTTCCAAAATGATTACTTCTATGTGCTAACGTCCAACAGATTCAGAAAAATGGTATTTTCTCTGATTTTACTAAAATTCTTAAACTCATTCAAAAAGATAATGTTTGCACGGACTCACCATCGTCTCCTTCTCGAACAGGTTCCCAAGGTTGAAACCCTGTGACCTTGAAATAAGAGCAAATGCATTCATGGACTCTGGTTTTTCTCTTTTTTCTGCAACAAGATGCTCCTAAAGCATAAAAATAAATGGTATCATACATCTAATTAAATTGTCATTTCAAAAACAAATTTAGCTTGCATTTATACCTCTGAATCATTGAATGCAGCATCAACATCATCGAGGCAAACATCTTCACCTTCTTCAAAATGTGGCGGCTTATAACCTTTTTTGAACCATTCATCTTCCAAAATTTCTGCAATTTTTATCCTCTGCAAATAATAGAACACTCGTTTTCCCAATCAAAGATGACAATAAGGCTTCTAAAAGATGCTATACAGACACATGAATTGCGGAAATGGCAATAGTCCGCTGGCTGCAACAAAACAGTCAAATGGAATGACAGCACACAGTACCGTATCAGGATTAGGATCAAGAATACGCTTCATAAGGTTCTTTGCACCGTGTGGAATCCATGGTGGAAAAGAAACATGTGCCTTGCAGATCTGCAAAGAAAACATGAAAGGTTCATTCCCTAGTTACTAGTGAATTTTACAGGATAAAATCAAGATCGCAACCTACCATTTTGTATAGTTTCATCAGGTTGGCGTCGTCAAAAGGTAAATACCCGGCCATTAGGACAAATAAGATTACGCCACAAGACCATACGTCAGCAGCCATACCATCATAACCTTTATCAGCAAGCACCTGCAGCAACAGTCTGATGCTTACACATCTTGAAGAAAATTATAATTAATTATTACTACAAAAGACAGACAGTGACTAGCAACACAAAAGGTAGATAGCAGTGAAAGACCAGGTATTTACCTCAGGCGCAACATAATTCGGAGTTCCACAAGCAGTATGAAGCAGCCCATCCTCCTAATAAACATAAGAAGTTCAATAGAGTTATCTATATTAACACTTCCTTATCTCTAGATCTAAACACTGTTTTATAGGTATCTTAGGTGTCTAGCTTCTTTCTAGAGAAGGTAGCTAGTGCTGCAATCAAGTTAATTGACCCCTAAATGATGTAAACCAAATGCATCCCTTCTGATTTAAAAATAATAGGTAGAGTATTGTCAAGACAGACACATCCTAAAGGCTAGAGATCGTACTTTTGTTTGTGGTGCAAATGCACTCAGGCCGAAGTCTGAGACTTTAAGAGATCCATGCGAATCCAGAAGCAGATTCTCTGGCTGAAAACAGCAGAGTGAAGATCCATTATTTAGAACTAGTACAAAAACACATATAAATGGAGATATAACACATCAGAAAGTAATCAGGAAAATTGGACAAACCTTTAAATCTCTATGGTACACTCCTCGGCTATGGCAGTAGTCAACTGCATTTATAAGCTGCTGAAAGTATCTCCTTGCTTCATCATCTCCTAGCCTCCCTGAATTGACCTGAATTCTCAAGAAAAATATGAACGAGTAAATAACTTAACATTTACACATGTGAGGGTCCAGTAAAGTCACAACATGTAAACAGGGACATCCACGAACAAGAGAGTCAAAATACCAGGCACTAAAAAAGTTTGAGCCTTACGATCTTATCAAATAGCTCGCCTCCATCAACAAATTCAAGAATCATGTAAATCTTTGATTTGCTAGCCATGACCTGTCAAATGCGCAGAAATTTACAGAGATGAATTTTCAAAAGGCTCTGAAACTTAAACTTTACATGTCTCAGTAAATCCTAATACCTCATGCAATTGGACCACGTTCGGATGTTTGATTAGCTTCATTGTCGAGATCTCCCGTTTTATCTGAAACATGTGGAAAATGTGATGACTGATGAGTGTTCAATCTCAAGCTGTGCAGAAAACAAAGCAGCTCAACTGCTCAAGCAACTGAACAGGGGACATCTGATGGTGGCTTACTAATATGTATGTGATGTCATCACACGAAAAATAAGAGAGTATTTTTTGTAATGACGCTTTATATTTTTTTTTTTTACCTGACAAACCCCCTTCACCAAATGGTAAAGAAGATTTTTATTTCCCTTCACGTATAATTACATTGTATTAAAGAAAGAAATCGAAGCGCTCAAATGAGCACCTTGTCTTGTTCGTAAATATTATTTTTCAAAAAAAAATTGAAGCGCAGAATGGCTTCCACCTGCGAAGCAGCCAAGGTAATTTGGTGGTAACAACGCAGACGGTCATATACTCAGATCAGGTCAGTGGTCAGCAATCGAAATCTTAAAGCAACGATGGGAAATCGGACACGCCATTTTCTCCCATCACAAATAATTCCTCTGGAACGGAATCTAGACGGCGACAGAGACGTCTAAGGACATTCTTCTATTATACGCGTATCGTATGACACGTTCATGATTTTTTTTACGGTTGCATGATACTTAAGATAGAATTCAGATTCTCGGGGGCAAAGACGCAAAGGGATGGGGAAAATCAATCTACGATTACGAATGGACGCGTGAGAGAGAGGCGGCGGCGGCGGAGGCAAACCAAACGAACCTGCTCGACCATCTTGTGCCGGAGGACGTGGTTGCGGTCGAGCACCTTGATAGCGCGGACGTCGCCGGTGCGCGAGTCGCGGGCGACCTTGACCTTGGCGAAGGTGCCCTCGCCGATCGTCCTGCCCAGCTCGTACGGCCCCACCCGCGTCTTCCTCGCGGCCGCGCTCGCCATCCCGGTGGCGGATCGATCCATCGATCGGTCAGAGATGCAGAAGCAGGCAGGTGACGAGGCGCCGCGGCTCTCGCAGTCTGGATGCGGGGTGCGGTGGCAGGAGAGCGCGCGCGCGCGTGCGGTGGCTGCGGCTCCGTCGTCCGCCTCCTCGCAGAGGCCGGGCGCCGGTTATATGCCGCGGGCGGTGGTGGGGCCCGTCCGTTGGGGAAACGCGTCGGGGGGGCGCCGAGGTGGTCGTGTGGGGCAGGGGCGCGGGACCAGACCAAGACGGAGGACTCCGCGATACCGGTCCGGCGATGGCTCGTTTCGTGCTTATCTCTTCTTCTACCGTTTGATTGCGTCGTGGATGGAACGCGTGGCGCGGCCTAAATCGGACGGCTGAAAAGTTCGGAGAAGAAGCGATGTGGTGCTCTAACTTTTTCACATCGGATAAAGATCCACTAGTAACCGCGTAGTATAAATGGAATTGGGCCTGCTTTTCTTAATGGTCACGGGAGAGAGTTCAGTTGATCAGTGACGAGGTCTCCGTCTCCCTTGCCCATCTCGTCATCGTATCGTGCCGCCCTGCGTAGCTTCGAGGAAGGGGCTCTCAATCATGCTTCCGTCGACAGGCACGCGTTTTGGCATCCATGTCCGGTTCCGCTCTCGCGGCCGTCCCTCCGGCGTCCCATGGTGGCAAACCGCCGTCGCCCACTCGCGCCATATTTTTTACGATAACAGGCAGGCTGTGAGCGCGGACGGACGAACAGAATTGCCTTGTGTCTTGCCCATGTCTCAAGTGCGCGTCTGCCGATTTGGGATTCGGCCGGAACACGGTTGCCTAGAAAACCAGACTTTCTTGCTATCGGCTGCTGCTGCATGGCAAGGCATGGCAAGGCCACCGTAGAGCAGCCTGCCACGGTTTATTATCTATGATCAATCATGGAGGAGGGTCGTCGCGTCGCATTCCTACGTCTACCATCGATCGCCACAACGCGATCGATCTACAAGCTAGCAAGGCTACAAGCAAGAAGAATCCAAGGAGCACGCGCTGTATCTATCGTACGTCGCCGGCCACGGATTCTCTCGAGACACACCGTGTGTGGTGGTGAGCATCATCAGTCACAGAGTGATATCAGGAGAGTAGGAAGCGCGCGCAGCGCCTGCAAAATCTCAATCGTAAACGACTAGTCATCACGTGGCTGTAATTTGACGTGCGGAGGACAGACGTTAAGTAGGATTTGGACTTGGAAGGGGACGGTGCTGAATTATTGGGACGGGGACCCCTGGAGCGATAGCTGCTCGTGTGGATCTTTCTACTCTCTGTCTCTTGGGGAACGGAGGAAAAGCCCTTGTACTTTTCTTTGTCCTTCAAGCTCTCTCCAACGCGGCAGCAGGAGCACAGCGTGGGCTGTATTACTAGGTGGGCTAAGAACGTGACTAGGAGATTCCGCAGCCCAAATGTTGCCCCCCCCCCCCCCCCCCCGGGGGACCCTGGCGCACATGCCCAAATCTGCCACGCCTGTATTAGCACTCTCGTCGCCTGCAATCCCAAAACAAAACTACTGCCACGACCAAAAAAATGGTCAATACAGTTGCCGCCTGCCACTGAGATCACCACTTATGTTTCACGCCTCTCGATTATCACGCAGCCAGCAAGGATTAGCCGATTAGGAAATTGGCAGGCCTGGAACGTGCGCGCCATTGCATTCGTCAGCGGCAGCCTCTGAGCCTCCGTGTGGAAACGGAAAGCCAGTGGAAGAAAAGTACGTGCGCTGCGCCGGGGCCACGGCCAGCCATCCATTGCTTTCCGAGAGAGTTGAAGGATGCGGCTGCCAGCGCCACGCGCACGCCCCGCCCGCCCCGAGTGGCACCGGCCCCGGGGACGCGCGCGGCCGGATGGAGCATGGAGATGTGCCCGTGACTCTCGTCTCCGCGGCGCCTGCGCTGCGCGCGTGATTGCGGGCAGCGTCGCCATCGAAACCGGAAGCGGCTTCCATTTGGAGTAACCCTGCGCATCGGAACTTGAAGGCAGAGGCAGAGGCTGGTGGCCTCGATTCATTCAAGTACTGTAACAATGCGTGTCATACTGTCATCATCCCGAGGGAGTAAGTAAACAGCTGCCAAAGAAATACTACCGCGTGCGTGCCACGTCAACCCCGCCGCAAACAAGAACGAGGCCCACCACTGGTAGAAAGTACTCACTCCAGTATAAAGCGGAGAATCCTGCGGCGGTGATCGGTGCAAATGGGATGCGGTGCTTGTTGGGATCATCGGATTCCTTCCTCTCCTCCTAGGAGGAGTTTGCCCCGTCTCCGCCGCACTTCTCTGACCACCACCAAGTTAAGTACAAACAAGATGAGAGCATCAAATGCGTGCGAGAACCAACCAAAATTTTTTCCATAATCCACAAGAAGACTCGACCTCCATCCGTCCGCCCGCCTCGTCTGCTGGTCATCCGGCGTGAGCGTGACTGGTAGGAACTACTCACGCCACCAGCTTTTGCGACTTGGGTGGGACGCCGCCCGACGCCAAGGCGCATGATTGAGGGCGACGACTCTTGTTCGGGGTCGCGAGTAACGGAGACAAGGAGCCATCATGCGCTGCGTCCGTGCCACTTGCCTCGGCGCTATCATCGTCGCCCGCGCGGGCCACGGCGAAGAAAGACGTCCGTTGCGAGTATTGCGAGCAGAGTAGGGGGGATGAATTTGAACCATTCTCATTTCTCAAAGACCAAAGTATGCAAGCAAACAATGAAACAAACAATTCTGTGCGACTGACTGGTGGCACCGGTACAAACTGTTCTTTCGATTGCACTGCGATCACAGTCGGATCATCTGAAACGACCTGACCGTTCCCGGGAAGAACAGGGTACACAGGCAGCAGAGGAAAGAGTAAAATGAGAGGAGGGCCTAGAAGAAGAAGAAGACATGTACACCCAACGAGCAGCTCGATCCGTTTGTTGCACGCGCCGACGGATCACCTCTCGGGCGCGACGGCGGGCGCCTGGTCCGCGCCGGCGCGGAGCCGGCCGAGCCAGCGGCACGCGCCGGAGGCGAAGAGCGAGAGCCAGGCGACGAGCGGCGTGCCGAGCAGGACGAGCCCGACGGGCGCC
>BCLG01002285.1:15719-43286 GCA_001602295.1 Zoysia matrella | reverse complement strand
ACACCCACGTTGACACGCCCTTCTCCTCCTCGTCCCGTTCCGCGGCGCCCATCTCCAGCGCGACGTGCTGTCTCCGCCTCCCCGACGCGCTGTCCGGTGCCTTCGCCTCACGCTGCGCCATTGAGAGGCCTAGCTATGCTATGCAAGGTGAGGTGAGGCGAAGGTCGCCGTGCCAGCGAGCCAAGTGGTGTGGTGAATATGCAGCAAGGCAGGAGCGGAGACGGGCAGCTCAGCTGGGGAAGAGTCATGTGGGCGGGGTTATCTGGTGAGGGCAGTCATCGCCTTTCGGTTCACGCGATGCCGCAACGGGGCTTTTACTCCAGTTTCCACGTCCAGCTAGCATCGCGTTGCAATTGCATCCTCGTCGTCGCCCATCGATCGCTAGCCTTGCCGTCTTGGTTGCTCCGTGGCTGACTGCCGTGCTGCGCCTGCGGGCGACTATTTGTCGTATCGTGTCGCGTACGTGGAATGGCAGGTGCACGGAGGAGTGACGCAGTTTGGTGTACGTGCACAGTGGTGATGTAGTCCTAGGAGCGGGAGGCGTGCTAGTTTGGTGTACTTGCACGTTGTTAACATCCCTAGACCTTAAACCCAAAAAAAAAAAAACGGAGTACCAGGAGTATGAAGTTGCTGCGCGGGTCCCTGTAATCTGACTATTCTTTCCAAACCCGGAATCATGGCACGCCTGAATAAAGACACCGTAGCCACTACCACCGGCCGTCCCTACTCCGTTCGCTGAGGAATATTTGCTCTCCTCTAGTAATAGTGACACTGAAGCTTTCTTTTGCTTGTCCTGTGTTCCATCGCTTCAGCATCACGCCGGGGCCGTGCCAAAGCAAAGCTTGCTGTATAAGTGTTTCTGTGTGCCGGGCGCCCGTGGCCGCCTACAGCTGAGCGCGGTTAATTTCCGCTTTCATGTCAAAGAAACCTTGTTCGATGTGACGGCAATTGGAACGCACACCATGACATCGCAGCCACTCGATCAGCCTACCCCCTCCTTGTTTTCATCGACCGGCTCACGTCGCTACTGCCCCTGCTGATCGCTGCACTGACCGATTGATGCGTAACGACTCGTTCACTCCCTCGAATAATAGTGCTAGTGTCGGCTCATGCATGTTCACTCGCCCATCTCGTTCTGCCGGAGCCGAACAAACTGTGGCCAAACAGTCGCCGCTGAGTCGTCACCGAACCGCAAGCACATTCTCGTTCCGTGCAGTTGGAAGACGAACCGAATTATGCAGCGGAATCACGAACAAATTCTGGTGTCCACTGAGAAGGTTGGATGGGTGGTGCCAAGTTACGTGCTTGGACGCGCGCATCTGGTAGAGCCGTAGACGTCCGTAAAAGGTTATGGCGCACTCGCAAGGCCCCCAGTTTATCCTGTCAAAAGGCCAATTTATCTGCACTTGTCTTGCAGCGGATATTGTTAGGTACGAGCGTCAAAGGTGTAAGGCCCGAAGGCTACGTGGCGTGACTTCCATTGTATAACTACTAATCGTTGTTAACAGTACTATCTTAGCATGTTGTGGAGAGAAGAGACAAAAAAAAAAAAATCCAGAGTGAGTGTCAAGATAGAATATCAATACTGCGTCTCATGCGCGACTCTGCATGATGATGCCATATTCAAGTAGAGTATTTTCCTAAGATACCTTCTGTGGTTCATTTTTATCTATTAACATAAATGCTTAATGAAAGATTGATGGCTCTGGAAACACAGTAGCTTTTGCCGCCCACTAATATTACAAATAGTCCTGGTCCTTAGATGACATATCCAAGATGGAAGTGTCCACATCTCCTCACAGCACTTTGCACCAAGTAAGCATCCATTTATAACCTCCTAAGAGCTCATGTAGCCCGTTTGCATCCAACAAACACTTTTGAGATGCATGCTATCTATACCATTAAGTTTGAGTTATCCGTATATTGATTATGGCAGTTCTGGATGGCTGCTGCCGCCCATTGGTACCTGCTTGGCACTATATATTTTCTTCAACCATGTCGGCTCACCATCATCTCACAGTACCATCGCTGCGAAGATGAAGCTCATCACAGTTAGTATCGCTATCATTTTTGCATTACTCGTGCACCACCACCACCCCTCGCTCGTGGTCGCCAACCACATAACAACACCTAATACTAGCGCGATAGGTTTTAGCTTTCGCTTCTTCAACCACGAGAGGCCAGACCACTCTATCCATCTTGATGATGATGGATTCTTGCATTTTCAGCACTCGTTTGTGACAAATGCCACCACACTCCATCCAAATACATTCCACCCAACAGTCCCACATTACGAGGTCCTGGTTACTGTTGGGAATGGCCATGGGTTACGCCTCATTTTCCTCAAAATCGACGCCTCGAGTAGCTTAACATGGATACAATGTGAGCATTGTGCGCCAAAGGCCAAACAAGCTGGCCCTCTTTTTGACCAAACATTGTCGCCAACTTTTCGTTCCATTGGGGGCACAGATCATGTCTGTCAGCGCCCTTACGAGCGAGCTGGGGATAAATGTGCTTTCCACATCGCTGGTCCTGGGCAATTGTCTGTCCATGGCTTCCTTGGTCTTGATCTCTTCTACAAGCATCGCACGGTACCTCGAAACTTACTCTTTGGCTGCTCCCACTCAACTGAGAATTTTGAGAGCCAGGGCAGGTTTGCTGGTGTTTTTGGTATGGGAAGGGCGCCAACCTCCCTCGTTATGCAGGCCGCAGCTCAAGGATTGACACAGTTCTCATACTGCCTCTTTGAGGGTAGCGTAACGAAGCGCCATGGCTTACTCAGTTTTGGCACCAACATTCCACGCAATCAAAATTCTAGGACCACAAGGATTCTCGCAGCGCGTGATGGCAACGAGTCAGAGTACTATCTCGGCCTCGTTGGTATCAGCTTAGGCGCACGCCGACTATACAAGATTCACCCAGAGATGTTTGCCAGAAACATGGATGGACAAGGTGGATGCGTGATTGACCCCGGGACTCCATTGACCGTGATGGTTGAAGAAGTGTATCACATCGTCGAGGAGGCCATATGGTCAGACCTTCAACACCAGGGAGCAGAACGAGTAAATGGGCAGGGATTCGGTCTCTGTGTTCGAGCAACGAAGGCGATAATGAGCCATCTCCCATCATTGTCGCTTCACTTTTCTGAGGAGGAAGCAGTGCTTGTATTCTCACCCAAGCAACTGTTTTTGATGATGAATGAGAGGCAAGGGAAGATCGCATGCCTCGCAGTGACACCAGGACAACGAACCATCCTCGGTGCCTTTCAACAAGTGGATACGCGATTCATCTATGACCTTAAGGACTTCCAGCTGTCCTTTGCATCAGAGTCATGCATTCAGGACACCGTTGATGCTGTTTAAATGATATGTCCATGATGTTCATGGTAGTCTTCAAGCTAATAAAGTGTAATTAATCTTGGGTTTTGCTTCATGAAGTACTATTTAATTATAATCCCTTAAAAATATAAGAAACACACAGATCTTGGAGAATAATTCATGCGACACATTCATTCTCAGTAACAAATGGCTCGCCCGAAGCCAAGGCGTGGGCAGGAGTTTTAGATTGTACAGGAAGAGGACGAGGTGGAGAGCGTGGGGTCGAGAGGGAAAGTAGTTAAGGGTCCGACATACCAGAGACGTGAAGAACTTGACGGAGATGGCAGCAAGCGGAGCGTTGAAGGCCACCGCGAGCGCCCACCTGTAGCCACCTCCTGTCGCCATATCAGTCCCGACCTCACCGGAGATCCGCAACACCTTCAGCTGGTGCTGCACCGACGGCGCAAGAGCGAAGGGTCTGGAAGATGCAACGGTTAATTGGGCCGGAAATTGTGAACCACATGGGCCTTTGTAAGGCAGAAGAAGCTAGAGACAGTAAATTTATATCCAGTGTGTGACTTTGCGAACAAGTCCCATACACATGTGTCAGTTGTGGGCTCGCAGCCCATACATGCCCAACCCTCGTGGGCAATGGCGGCCGGTGGCTGGAGCTCCACCGCCCGATCGGCGACGATGGTGTGCTGTGGCCAGTAACAGTATGTTGATTCGCTTATCCTCTGTCTATCCCCGATGCGATGTGCTCTGGCGGTATTGTTTGTCACATCCCTGCCACGATTGACATCAGTTTCGCTGATGAAGTGACTTTAGAAAAAAAGGCACATTAGCACAACATGTAATTACCCCAAATTAGCAGGAAGCCAGTTTTTTCTGTTCCTCACATCCTATCATTCTAGCACTCCAAATTAGCAGTGCAATTATGCACCGAGTGAATATTATATTTGAGTCTGTTTTAAAATAGATCAACTGATATTGTTTCACTTTCTAGCAGGTAAAACTTGAATTCGATCTCAGCTGTTAATTTGTATAAAAAAACATGCTCTAAATTACCGTCACCAGTCAAAAATCTCTAATAACTTTTTAAATTGAATTATTCAGCAATTAATAATTATTTAAAAACGTTTACCTCCAAAGAGGTAAAAGAATAAATTAAACCTCGAGATTAGCGTAAATGAACGGTCTATATTTATTTAGATCTAAAATCAGTCTTTTAAAATAGATCCAGTGATGTTGTTTCACATCTAGGAGGTAAGACACAAATTTCATCTCAAACCGTTGGTTTATAAAAAAAAAATGCCCTTGATTACCATTACCTGCCAAAACTTACTAATAACTTTCCAAATGGAATTATTAGCAATTAATAATTATTTAAAAACTTTTACCTCATAGAAGATTTATTTTAAAATCTACCTTATACTTACTATGCAATCTTGTTTCACTATTCTCAGTGCTGTATTTCAAGTATTCTATTCAAAATGCACAGCTAATATGAACTACTCACTACTAAGAAGTGTTTGTTTTCTTTTCGTGTCTACGAGTGTAGATCCGAGAGTCACGTGCATCGAAAAGAAATCTTTGAGAGGTTCGAAGGATGTCAATACCTTTAGACCCTGTGGATCCGATCGTCAGAGTCGAAGAAGACAAGGTGGCTATCTGTCCTTTATTGATGCGGTTTTTCTGCGCTAGGGCAGCGTCGGTCGGTGACGAGAGCAGACGCGTGGAAGCCGCGGCGACGTCGTCGATCTTCTGATGACGACGGTCGTCGTGGCGGTGGAGCTTCCCGTCGGCACAGCTCCCCTCATAGATCGGATTTTAGGGTTTTATCGGTAGAGTGTGGCAGTACGGACTAACTCACGTGTGAGTACCGACCGATCCCACCTCTATTTATTGTGATGTTGGTGACAGAGACCCACCAGTTATATTGAGTTGGGCGCCCTCGATCTAAAAAAATACTAGCGGAGCACTGCCATGCATCTTATAACTCCCCACAGAGACAGAAAGTTACAATCACTGAATCACATTTGAGAAACATACAAACGGAAGTAGTAGAAGGGCGAAAAAAAAACAGAAGTGCTTTGCATGATGATGTCATTTTTCCACTAAAGTATTTTCCTAAGATAGCTTCTGCAGTCCATTTTTATTCAACACAAACGTTTCATAAAGATTGAGCTATCCATATCTCCTAGCACCGGAAACACAGCAGCTTTTGCTGCCCATTCGTAATTTCGTATATACCCAATGAAGTAGGAGTACTACAAATTAATATCCTGATCCTTAGATGGCATATCCAAGATGGAAGTGTCCACATCTCCACACAACTACTTTGCACCATGCAAACACCCATTTAAAACCTCCTAATAGCTTATTTAGCCCGTTTGCATCGAACAGACAATTTTGATATGCATGCTATCAATAACATTGAGTCTGAGTTATCTGTATATTAATTATGGCAATTCTGGATGGCTGCTGCCGCCCATTAGTACCTGCTTGGCACTATATATTTTCTTCAACCATGTTGGCTCACCATCATCTCACAATATCATCGCTGCAAAGATGAAGCTCATTACAGTCAGTCTCGCTATCATATTTGCACTACTCATGCACCACTCCTCGCCCATGGTCGCCAACCACATAACAACGCTTAATACTAGCGTGGCTGGTTTTAGCTTTCAGTTCTCCAATCACGATGGCCCAGACCACTCTATACATCGCGGCGACGATGGTTTCCTGCATTTCCAGCGCTCGTTTGTGACGAACGCTACCACACTCCATCCAGAGACATTCCACCCAGCATACTCCTACATGCAATACGAGACCCAAGTTGCTATTGGGAGTGGCTCTGGGACACACCACATCATCCTCAAAATTGATGCCTCCAGTAGCCTGACATGGCTACAATGCGAGCCATGCGCGCCAAAGGCTAGGCAAGCTGGCACTCTTTTTGACCCAAAAGTGTCGCCAACTTTTCGTTCCATAGGGGACACAGATCCAATCTGCAAGTGCCCTTACGAGCGAGCTGGGGATAAATGTGCTTTCCACATCGCTGGCCCAAGACGGTTATCTGTCCATGGCTTCCTTGCCATCGATCTCTTGGCGAAGGATGGAAAGATACCTGATCACTTCCTTTTTGGTTGCTCCCACTCAACTGAGAATTTTGAAAGTCAGGGTAGGTTTGCTGGTGTTTTTGGCATGGGTAGGACACCAACCTCCCCCATAATGCAGGCTGCAGCTCAAGGATTGACACAGTTCTCATACTGCCTCTTTGAGGGCAGCAAAACAAAGCGTCGTGGCTTACTTAGTTTTGGCACCAACATTCCACGCAATCAAAATTCCAAGACCACAAGGATCCTAGAAGCGCGCGATGACCACGAGTCAGAGTACTATCTCAGCCTCGTTGGCATCAGCTTAGGCACACAACAACTAAACAAGATCCATCCAGAGATGTTTGCCAGAAACATGGATGGACAAGGTGGGTGCGTGATTGACCCCGGGACTCCATTAACCGTGATAGCTGAAGAAGCATATCACATCGTAAAGGAGGCCATATGGTCAGACCTTCAACATCAAGGAGCAGAACAAGTAAACAGGCAGGGTTTCGACCTCTGTGTTCGAGCAACGAAGGAGATAATGAGGCACCTCCCGTCATTGTCATTTCTCTTCTCCGAGGAGGAAGCAGTGCTGGTATTCTCATCCAAGCAACTCTTCTTGATGATGAATGAGAGGCAAGGGACAGTCGCGTGCCTCGCGGTGACACCAGGACAACGAACCATCATCGGTGCGTTTCAACAAGTGGATACACGATTCATCTATGACATTAAGGATTCCAAGCTTTCCTTTGCACCAGAGTCATGTATCCAAGACACAGTTGAAGCTGTTTAGATGATATGTCCGTTATTTTCATGGTAGTCTTGAAACTAATGAAGTGTAATAAATCCTTGGTATTGCTACAAATTTCACTATAATTCCCATAAATATAAGCAACACACAATTCCCCTTCACTTACATAATCCCCTTCTCCTGTTCTTCTTTGTGGTAGAAAAAAGCGACTCCAATGAGTGAGTGTGTTGCAGTTAATGTTGTAGCCATGCTCCCTCCATTCTTAAATTCGTGTCGCGATTAACTTTTAACATCATCTTTGACCATTAGTTTTATTAAAAAAAATCTAAATGTATAAAATTTTAAGTCATGTTTCAAGTAACCGTAATGATAAAGCAAATTATATAAAAATATATGATATTTATCACACTTTTTAAATAAGATAAATAACAAAAAATGATGTTAGAAGTCATGAGCGATAACATTTAATAATTAAGGGATGGACAAGTATTAACATCAGTGGAGTGACAGCCAAGGTTTAAGATTTTGTTTAATCTACGAAAACTGGTGAGGGGTTGGTTTCATTGAAAATTGCTGCAAATTCAAAAATAAAAAAGATGAAATTTGATCAAAAGCTACAGTAAATATTTAAAATAGAAAATTTAAATGATAGTATTTCTGGTTTAACGAACAGTTTCACTAATTTTGAATTCTCAAATTTTAAAACAGCTTCTTTAGCTTATCTCTCGGTTTTGACGGGTTTTTGAATTTTCAAGATTTTTCAAAATTTGTAAATTTTTTAAGCTGAATACCAGCCGTAAAAACTGGTTCCATTTCCACCGGTTTTGTTAACCATGTATGTGGTCGGCCATGGTACGCTGCCAACATTCCTGATCTATCTGAAACAAAAACAGAATTACATGAAATTGTTGTGCGGGTCCCTTCTGATCTGACTACTCTCTCCAAACCTGGAATCATGCCACACCGGAATAAAGACGTCGTAGGCTCGTAGCCCGCTCAACAGTCATGACCACCAGCCGGCCCTTACTGCGTTCGTTAGGAATGTTGCTCTACTCTAACAGTAACACTGATGCTTGCTTGTCGCGTTCCATTCTTCAGCATCACGCCGTGCCAAAATAATGCTCGGTACTCCCTCGATCTCAAAACAATTTTACGTTTTGGCCTGATGAAACCTGTCTTTGATAAAATTAATTTAGATAGAGAGATTTGTGTTTCTGAGAGTCGGGCGCCCCTCGTCTCATCTCCTACGGCTGAGCGCGGTTTAGAGAGGCTAGAACAGCACGCCGGCCCCGATGGAAACCATTCAGGTCAAAGGAAATATTTAGCGTCTTTGACAGACCTCTCAGCTTTTTGATTTTTAGGTAGAATTAGAGGAGCTCTGGGGGGCAAATGCTGTTTTTCAATAGAAGTGATTGTTGATTGATTTTGTGAAGTGATTCTTTGAAATAAACTAAAAAACTGAGAGCTCTTGATTACATGAAGTGATTTTCAATCTCGATTCTAAGAGTTTATCTAAAAAATCAAAAAAATCACTTTTAATCACAGAGTCACTTCACAAAAATCTTGATCTGGCACCTATATCCAATATGGAAGTCTTCACATCTCGTCACAAGTACTTTGCCTTCAGCAAACAATATTGAGATGAATACTTACTCTCTCCGTTCTTTAATTGATGTTATCGTTGACTTTTAAATTTAACTTTAATCATTTATTTTATTCAAATTTTTTTAATAAGTTTTATATATTTTATATAATTTGATTTATTATTAGAGTTATTTGAATCACAACTTAAAATTTTATAAAATTAAGCAAATTTTTTAAATAAAACAAATGATCAAAATTAAATTAAAAAATTAACGGTGACATCAGTTAAAAAACGGAGAAGCAAGAACACTGCGGAGATGGCAGCAAGCGTATCCGCCCTCAGTCGCCATTTCTGATCTCAGTCGCGACCTCGCCGGAGATCCGCTGCGCCTCCAGCTGGTGATGGACCGACGACGAAATTAGTCAAGAGCGAAGGGTCGCAAGTCGCAACTGGTGCTGAAGACGAAACCGGGTTGAGTGGGGCAGAAAATATGAACCACACATGGGCCTTTAAAACGCACAAGCTAGCGCCAGTAAAGCTGCATCTGACTGTGCGAACAAGGCCCATGAACATACGTCGGGCGTAGCCCGTGCCCATGCATGCCCAGCCCAACCCTCGTGGGCAATGGCGGCCACCGGCCTGCGGCCGGAGCTCCACCGAGTGATTGGCGGCGGCGTCCTATTGCCACCATGAAGTAGTACTTCAACCGTTTTAAAATATAAATATTTTTAAATTTAATTTTTATTAATAATATTTAAAAAATTAAATAAAAATATATATTTTATGAACGAAGAATTCAAATAATATAATTTTTATATAATAAAATATTATTAATTATATATCATTAATGTTAAAGTGTTAAAAATTTAATTTTGATTAAATTTAAAAATATTTATATTTTGAAACGAAAGTAGTACCTTGATTTGAGTCGCGATGTTCTCTGGCGGCATTGTTCGTCGCATCCCAGCCACACATCAGTTTCGCTGATGAAATGATTGTACAAAAAGGCACACTAGGACAAGAGATCGCCCCCAAATTAGCATGGCACGTTTTGTCGTTCTAGCACCTCCAAATTAGCAACACAATTATACGACGAGTGAATATTATATTATATGCAATCTTGTTACATTATCCATCGGTGCTGGTATTTCAAAAGAGCACTCTATTCAAAATGCATAACTAACTAGTACTGATGTTCGTGCCAGTCAGTACAAACTACAAATTAAGTGCTATGCTGATAAAACTCCCTTTGGAGCAAAAGAATTTTTTTCTAACTAATGCATTTTTCTATAAAATTAAATTAATTTATATGAAATTTTATAGGATTTCTGTGAAATTCATGGGTTTTAAATAAACCTAAAGCCACACCAGCCAAAGAAAATACTAGCGGAGCAATTTCATGCATCTTATAATTCTGCACAGAGACAGAAAGTGACGATCACTGAATCACATTTGAGAAACATACAAAAGGAAGTAGGGTTAGAAGGGCAAAAAGAAAAAAAAAACAGAAGTGGTTTCCAGTTGTTATAAAAACCATATAAGTATAATATATATCGCATGCATCCAACCCATGCATGCATACTCGCCACGCCGTGCACGCATGCCCACGGCGCGCGGACGCTAGCTCATTTCTCAAACACACAGAATCCAAGATCGCCGTCACCGCTGGCTGGGCCGAGCAACCCTGTCCACCTCTCCACCTCCTCCCTCCCGTCGCTGTTGAGGAACAGCAATGCCGCCATGTCTTCCTCACAGCCATGGTCGAGCTGCGAGCCCTCACCGGCGGCGGCCGCCGATGCCGTCGCCTCGATGTCACCGCCTTCCCCGGGGCTGAGCTGTGACGCGACGAACTTGTCGAGCGCCCTCCAGTCCGTGGCAACCTTGTCTGCCCGCGCCTTCTTGCTCCGTCGTCCACCGCCGGAGCCGCCCTCTTCGGTTGATGCATGGCTCGTGTTTGGCGCGAGCGGCGCCGACGGGCTCTCGAGCTGTGGGAGCTCGACCAAGTGACTGGAGTACTGCAGAAACGCAGCGGCTCCGTCCAACTCGGCCTCCTGCTTGAAGCGAGCATTCTTCGACGATTGCCGCCTGATCTGCGCGTACGCCTCGTTGGGATCTACGAACGCCGCCGCCTCTGCCGCCGTCGCACCCACCATGACGTTGGGGTCGCGGTAGGCGAAGCTGGAGTCCCATGCCAACGCCATGCTCCTTGCGGGGTATGCTGTTCTCTTCTTGAACGCCCGGCACACCACCCAGCCTTCTTCCTGCAGCACCACCACTAGCTTGTTAGGTGTGAACCGAGACTTGTAGCAAAATAGCAAAAGTTAATCATTTGCTGTTGCCTTTGCTTATCTCTACTCTACTGTGTGCTGTAGTGGAGTGCCGAAGCATTACTGCTAGTACTTTGATGAGTATCAGTACTAGTTGCGTACAGCTCGTAAAAACTATGGCGCGTGCAAGAACGTTCACACTGCCGGAAACCCTAACGAAGGGCACGCATGTGCAGTGCCGGCTCTACAGTTTGGGAGGCTTAGGGGCGACTTAATCATAGGTCCATAAAGCTATGTAAATATGTACTCACTCGTGAATAATATATAAATTCTCCTTTGAAAAAATATAAAATCATAAAATAAATAAAAATTAAAACATAAATAATATAATAAGAGTTCACTTCTAACACATATTCTTCACTCTCAACAACTAATGAAAGTATTGCAATAAAATTTTATAAATATTTCATCCTAATTTCTAAATTATTTTAGGTTCGACTATGAGAATTAAAGAAAGTGAAAAAGGAGAAATATATAAAAAATGAGCAGGATAAGATCGGGATGAATAAGTATTGAGAAGAGATAAAGTCGTATTGGGAAACAAGAATAATTTATAATTTGGAAAATTTGGGAATGTCCAAATTGACCTATAATTTATGATGAATAGAGTAATATAGTTATCTCAAGTAAGAAGCAAACTCCAAATAGCTAAAAATGAAAATATGCAGATAAATTAATTGATTAAAGAAAAATTAGTTTGTTGTAAAATCATCAGGATTTCTAGCATTGCCGTCGTGGGTAGGTGTATCCATGAAAAAGTACAGAGAAATTGGTAACGTCAAGATTTCTGGCCTGTCATCCGGTTTCCATCGGTTTGGACCTTAGACTTCGAATCAAACGTTGCTACTTTGTTTTGGGTTAGTTATATTATTGTGGACCAAATCTGCACTATAGTTATATACGTAAAAATTATGGGGCCCTTTAGTGGGCTGGCCCCTGACCACCGCCCCTATCGCCCCGGCCCAAAGCCGGGCCTGTGCATGCGCATGCGTTTCTATAGGACACAAGTTTGATGTGTGGTGAGGTCAGGAGAGCAACACGGAACATATCCAGTCCTCTGCTTTATTCAGAAGTGCAGAAGTCTTTGGAAGCCTCAAGGGGTAAAGTCTCACAAAAGTGTGATTTATCTTCTGAAGAGCATCTTGGACTTAGCAGCTGATTGAAGCAAGCTACTTAGAGAGATCTCTTTGGTCTATGTAATTGAGGTATTAAGGTTTAACATATTCTTTCCTGATGATCTAGTTCATGTTTATGACATAGAACTCTAAGATATTTGTGGATAAGCTATGTTGAATTATGAATCAGGAAAACTTAGATTAGTACCTGCCAAGTTGATGTAAGTAATGTTAAAGAATCAACTTGAAGCGCAAATTCTCAGATGAAGCCGTAACCTTCTTAATTTGAAGCATATATAAAAATGTAAAGAGAAGATATGCATAGTGCTTCTGCCTGAGTTCAGCCGGAACTAGTATGTGCATGGTACAAGAGGTAGATAACTAAGAGAGGAGCGAGGGATCTTGCCTGCGGCGGCGCGTTCTCGTCGGTCTCGAGCCGGTACTCGTGCATGATCCAGTCAGTCTTCTGCCCGTTTGGTGCCCTGCCCTTGTAAAAGACGAGCGTCTTCCTCATGCCGATGAGCCGGCTCTTGTCATGCACCGCCTTGTCTCTCCCAGTGGCCTTCCAGAACCCAGCCATGGTCGCCCTGTTGGTCCGCGTCCCCGTCGGGTACTTGCGGTCCTTGTAGCTGAAGAAGTACCACTCGTTCTGCTCATCGTACCCGATGCCACAATGCTCTGCCATAGGCGGAAAATTCAAGTCAGTTCAGACAAGAACAGGGAGGTCTATATCTGAATATCAAATTTGTCAAATCTCAGAGAATGTTACTGCCTAGTAGCTAGTCAGAACTAGTAGGTAATTACCTTGTAGATCCCATGGCTCGATGCGGTAGAGATCGATGTCGCGAATGACGTCGAGGTCGATCTTCTGAGACGCGACCTTCTTCCTGAGGTAGTAGCCGACGAGCTCCTCGTCGGTTGGGTGGAACCTGAAGCCAGGGGGCACGCATGATTCCATGGAGTCCATATGATCACCAGGAGCAGCACCTGAGTAAGTATGCGCGTCAGATTCAGCGACGCCTGAGCCCCTAAATATCCATTCGCCCAAATGATAAAGCTCGCGAGTGGCGTGCGCTATACCAGTATAAAGAAAGAAACAGCAAGTGCTCAGCTCGCATCATTCGATGCAGTACTCTACTGGACAGACTAGACTGAAGAGGAGGCTAGTGTGTATGGGTTTCAGAGCTTTGGAAAATTTTAATCCAGCCATGCCTGTTGGGAGCTGGGGTCTACTGTGGGAGGATATAGGACAAGGTACGGCAGAGCCTCAGCAGGAGGCAGGGACAAATGTGGGTAAAGATACAGGCCTGCGAATGATAGTGTCGACTGTGAAATCAGAGGCATGTGGCCTATAGTCAGCAGGAAATTATAGCTGCACTCCACCAGCAGGATGCATGGCCTGGCATCAGCATGCATATGGCAACTTGCACTGAAGAAGAGATGATTCGAGTGTACGGGAATCTGTAAGCTTCAAGTTAGAGACGGGGTACTCCAGGAGCTAGTGTACTGTTCCGTATATTATACTCCATAGACTAGTACTAGTATTCCTCGCTGTTAGTAATACACGCATGATCCCCCTCTCATGCTGGCCATAATGGTCTAATGAAATGGATGGTGACTAATAAGACTTTGGAATATTGCAGCAAGCAATGATATTTGTGCATATATGCCCTTCCATTTGGAATGCAGGACACGCACACACGCTACAGCACACATCCAAGAAGACTTGGAGTCCTTACAAAATTCCGAGCTAGCGTTCCAAACGACGAGAGAGCTTCAGACTCTGAAAGTGAAACTGAAGATAGTGCAGGTAACAAAAGCTGATGGCATTTGCTAGTTTTTGCCGGGCGGCGGGCGGTGGTAACGCACGCGCTTGAACCACCTTGGATAGTTGCATGCATGCCGGCCGCCGGGCATGGTAATTTAAAACCTTGGATAATGCGGGTGGGGCTGCTGGGAGCAAAGGGAAAGCTACTACTGGTCCTCCGTCTCCTCCGTCGAGAGGGGCAACAAAGGCATGCCTAGCATGGACAGGGCGAGGAAGGATAGCTAGTGAAAAGCCAGGCAGCACCAGCAGCAGATGAGTCTCGGTTGCCTGCACGGCTTCTGACCGCTCTGTCGCTTGGTCGAGGAATTCCATGGCACAGAAGGAGACCATCCCCTTTGCCGCCTGCCTACATGCGCGCGTCTATATTTGATGTGCTGCAAATACAATAGAACCTACTGGGTGTCTGGGAGTGATCGAGCTCATGGGGCATCCATGGCAGCGGCTGCAACTGTACATAGCTTAGGATGGAGACTGTGCAGAGGAAGAAGATAAATCATTTTGGATGTTTCCCCTTTGGTCTCTTGTGGGGTGCTTGTCTTCGCCGCTGCATCCATATATACGACTCCATTGAGAGACGGGGGCCGGGAGAGTAAACTTTCCATCCAGTCATCAGTACTGGATCTCTCCTTCCATATCTTCTGCCCCACCGTACCAGGGAAATTACTCAATTAGAGAAGAGGTTAGAAAAGGATGATAACTGTTTACCATTCCTTTAATCATGCTTACTTTAAAGGCAGTGATCATTTGTAATGAGACGGTCAATTTTCAGGATGGTTCATAAAACATTTCTTGTGTTCCCATTTGGTCCTCGAAGAAGGAGCATATGGATAGAGAAATGTGAGCTAAGCAAAGATGAACAAGAATTAAAGTTATTGACCATATATTGTGGAAGGAAAATGGATTTTACAAACGAACCAGCAAGCTTTGAATGAAATCATAAGGATAAGGAAAAAAAGGTTGATGAGCTTATTGAAGCAAATTAGAGCAAATGCTTGTAGTACGAGTTCCTTACCCGAGTGCTGATTAATACTTGATTTGGTATATGTTATTAAATTTACTTATTATTCTAACACAATAAAAAGTAACAGTTAGTGTGCATATGACATCATACCCGTCTCCCAAATAACAAATAAATCCAAGTGAAATTCAAATCCTCCATTCAATTAGATTTGCATATGCCATATTAAAATAGATTTACATGAGCTGTTCAAATTATTTTCTCCAATATTCATATGCTCTCACTTCAGACAACATATAACCTCAACAATTTTTTCAGGCTTGCAAAAAAATACATGTAAAAAAATATAGACATTTAACTTCGAACATGAAGGTGTTTATAGGGCAATTTATGAGTTCAGCTTTAGTTTATGCACAATACCACTATGCATCAAACATTTCAAACACTTTTCTCGATACTAGCATAGCACATGCCCTTAGTAACTACCTAATTAAAGATTTAGATCTGATGCTATGTATACACCACCCAATCATGTGCATCTCGCCATGAAATGCATTTCTGACATTAGTTATTCATTCATTATCTTTTTCAAATGTGAAACAAACTACAGATAAAAAAGACTGGCTATATTTCCATAGAAAATCTATAGAGATCAGAGAGGTGCATTAGCCAAGCATTTTTTTTTTTGTAAGAGATGATAATATGGCTGCACATTTGCTATGTGAGTCAGAAATGGGACGTTCATACGGATTCTGATTATTTATAGATGTGACTTAGGCATCATCGTCACTCAATGAAAGGTCATATATATATTAAAAAATTATTACGGAACAACCAATGTTGAGATTTAGGAAATATTTTATTCGAAGTAGCTAGGAATAAATTCTGCAGGCCTGAAAAAATGTATACATAAGAAAGAAATGAGTTTTGATATGACTAGATTACCAAATTCTCTGGATTAGACATATTAAAACCATATATGATTGATTTTGTTTACTGTCGCCTGAAAATATTGACATGCCTTAATTAGTTGATCTCAAGTTAATAATTGAATATTAGGACTGAATTTTCACTGATCCATATCTTCCGAATTTGGTACAATTTGTTCATGAGGGAACGATCTGTATGCCCTGATCTGTGGATCATATGGTATATAGCACACATGCATGATTTGCCTAGGCTCGGATCAGTATGGATAATGGATGCACCTTGAAGATCAGCAAGGCTACGAGAGAAGCAGGGGAGAAGACATCTCACTCAAACAGACTGGCTACGATCGAAACAATTCAAGCAAAAAGAAAATAAGATATACTATCAAACAACTCCAGATCAAAGTAAAACGACCATGCTGGCTCGCAGAGAAACATAAACACCTTGCCGGATTGGTCAACCACGGCTAGTACCAGGATGACTTCAGACTCACCTCAGATGATCCACTACTCTAGCGATCGATTTAGCGGCTGGAGCTCTTTTCGGAGAAGAAGGAGGGTATATGTTCTTGATCTCTATGAAGCCACTAGCTCGCTTCTGTTTGAAAGAATAAACAGCTTCAGGAGAGAGATCGAGCTTTGCGTTTGAGATATAGAAGGAGAAAGGAGGGGCTAGAAGGTGGCGAGTATTAAAAAGGGAAGGGGTTGCTCCTTTTACATCGCGCGTGGGCGAGGGGAATGAAGGCCTCTGGGTCCACAGGGGTCCACTTATGACGTCACGTCCCCTTCTTGTTTGGGATCAATATCTTCGGCAGTCACGCGAGCCGCCGTTGGATTACTTCCCAGCACATCCTACGGGCTACGGCTTACAGATAAAACTCACGCCCGAGGAGCTAGAACAAGGCCATGGCCATGACCGCCGAACCCAAGGACCAGCGGTCCAGCAGCCAGCAGGAACGGCAGCTCATGGATCTCAAGGGCCGGGAGCAGCCGCTCTCTGTGCACCTACTGCTCGCATCGGCATTGCACGACGCGCGGAATCCACGGGAAAGAGTTGTCCATCTCCAACCGGCGGCCACGGCCGGAGGAACCAGCTGCAGAGCGGCGCGCGACGGCAGCTGGATCGACGACCGCAAGCATGGTACTCAGCTGTAGAGAGATGCTGGCCCCGTAGAGTTGTACAGGTATCATGATCAATCCAGCGTATCATTGCGCTAAGGTTTCTGATGGATGAACTCACAACTTCGGTCGATGGGCAATTTGATTGATGTGATTTATGTTAATTAAACAAATTGTTCCAATTAAGATATGGTGGTTTAGATACATAATTTGATACAGATAGCAATCTCAAGTTAGTTAGTTAACTAGCTAAAGTATCTAGCAACTGCATCGATCGACTCATATAGAAATTTCATCTCGTACGAACGGGTCTCATTCTTTGGTTATGATTTGTTTACTTACCTAGAAATTTGTGCTGTCAGCCTTAGAGCATGCACCAAACTGATGAGGAACTAATTGCGGGCATACATGTGAGCCTTAGCCATTAGCATTTAATCGATTATATTTCCAGACGCATGATCAGTGGAGATTATGATGTCGATAACACTGGGGGTGTAGGCATGCATTACACAGAACACATGCTGCCCAAAGTATGATGCCACCACCTACCGCTGTTAGGGCCGGGCTGCGACATCAAATCCTTCTCTGATAAGAATGAATCAATTTTGGGAACCCTCGCATCATTCCTGTTCTTATTGCTTGCTAGCTAGCTAGCTAGCTCGCTGTTGATCAAGTCATGAACAAAGAAAAGATATTTACAATGATGCGATGAAAAAGAATGAATTTACGCATTTGTAATGTATTTTTCGTGCAGCATATCTAGCATACCTTTGTTTCAAAATGTTCTCAGATATGAACAGTGCCCCTGCTTTCTTATTTTAGCCATGCACATTGTTTTTTCTCAACAAAGATAAAGAAAAAAAATGAGAGATGATAGAATACTTATAGTTAACTATAGCTGTCGTTTCATCGCATCTAACGGTTAAAAATAGAGAGGTATCTAGTTAAAGGTATTAAAATAGTGAATCTGATATCAAAAATAGTGAGTTCGATACTAAAAATAGTAGACTCGATACCAATTTTTAAAAATCAGTGGCTGAGATTAATTGAAGAGGTGAAGGTACCTTAGATACCTCTCAAACACCACCGTAGCATCTCTCAATAAAAATATATGCTTAAGTTGCCGTGTACTTGACTAACAAACTGGCAATTTCCACTTAGCAATAGCATCACTGCTAGAGAACAATGATGCGCTTTTTGGTGAGGGCCATACACATGTCTACATGCAACAGAACCCTCAAAACCTAAGGGATAGCTAGGTGGGAAGGGAGGGGAAAGATTATGGACACAGTGTCCCACCGGTTGCGCAATTTGCTTGGCTTCGGCATCATGTTTCCCGCGGGCGAGTGACTATAATAATTCCGCGCGCGCATACCGGCACCGGCGCTTTTGCTCCTCACTCTCAGCTCCGCTTTGAGGTCAAACACGAGATGAGCCAAGCCTGGCAGCTGCTAATGATCATGCGACCTCAAAACGATCTCACGCGCGCTAATCCCGATGGACGACGCATGCAGGTTGTTCCCTGGGCGACACGTTTGCCTCTCAAGGTCACCATCACTCCAGACGATTAAACTGTACTCTGGAGTACTTAATTCTGTCGTGCTGTGTGGTAGACCCATGCATGCTCTTTTGACAGCTTATTTGTGGGGAACATAGGCCAAGAGACATGTCTGTGATTCTTCCTTCATGGTCGACAGGGGCTGCTGGTGCAGATATTTCTGTTTAGCTGAAACGGCGGTCTTGTATATTTGGAAAAAAGAATGATTGAGCAAGCGCTCTGTGCTAGAAATACATATTCGCATTCAACAATTCCATCTGTTGAAAAATAATTCATAGTTCAGAGGGAACATCCCCGCGCTTTTCCATCTGTCACTGCAAACTTGGGGCGACCGACCGATCCAACAGGAACAGCAGACCGGCCGATCGATCCAACAGGAAAAGCTGTAACGGCACGCCGTGTTCAAGCTAGGCAGTGTGGGTGTGGCCGATCGATCGATGGATCGATGACTTGTCCTCCCTCCCCACCAATGGCATAACAGCACCTCCCAAAAGGCGAGCTTAACAATAACATGATAAGCTTAGGCGGCTGTTACGCTTCCGCCGCACACATTTTGTGTGGCCCGTGATTGGCCGTCCAGGCATATATACTTGCTAATCATGCTATCTAGCCAGCTACACTACTCCAACCAGTAGCTGCGTGCATGCCTTATAGTGGTCTCTAGATCGAGTACAGTATGCACTTTAAGCTAGCTCCACATACTTCTACATTATTCTGAATCTAGAAGACTACATGTACTGCAATACTGTGATCGATCTGGGACGGCATACGTACGATGAGAGCTAGCTAGCACCGTAAAGTGAAGCAGATCGATGTAGAGGTGTTCGTCGGAGACGCAACGGGCTTCAGCAGGCAACAGGGGCACCGGCTTCACTGAAACGGATGCAGCTCTGAAAGTCGACACGTGTGTGTAGCTGATCAGATGGGAGCAGCAGCGAAGCTTTACGTACAAGATACACCAGGTACAAGCAGGAAGGTCCTTGTACTCGACGTCGGTTAGGCGGCTACGAGGATTTCCACTTGTAATTTGTGCGAGGGCCCATGATCGAGTTCGTTCTCTGACAATTGGCAACGTACGTACTCCGTATGTGGCATGTGGCGTGTCGTCGATCAAAATCGATCGGTGATGCAGATTTTCAGAAAACGAAGGTGACAGGAGCAAGATGAATTTTACGACGTAGTTGTTTGCGATCGATCTTTATCTTCTCGATCGATCTCTTGGCTTTAAGCAAGCGTCTAGTTGTAGATTTTTTGTTGCCATGGAAAGGTTTTCACAGTGCAGTAGTATACTGTAGGAGGTTTCTGCCTCTAGAAAGAAACTGGCCGGCCGGCGCCCGGGAAGAAGAAGCACCGGGACCGGCAAAGTCAAAAGCGGATCACCCAACTTTCGGACGATGGAGAGAGTGGCGCGCGTACTTTTCGGGTGATGTGACGGGCCTCGCAATGGATGCTGTTTACTACTAGCAATTCATTTGTGCTGCGCCCTGTAAGTTCTTTCGGTAGTACTTGATCGCAGCTGGCCTGAGATATGCATCAATTAACTATCCATGCATCCATCCACCCATCGAGATGCATGGATGAAGAAAAAGCTTCCATTGCATTGCATTGCATTGCCGTGAACATTATGGCATGGGTTTCAGAAACAGTACTCGAGTGGTGTGTGTGCATGTGTTGCTGCGAGCAAAATTGATCAGGCTTCCATCGCTTTGTGCGTTGCTTTCACTGGTGGGTCGGCACCGTGCGTATCTCTGGGTCGGAATTGTTACCTTTCTTTGCGGCTGCTTTCGTTGGTGATTGAGCGGGAGTAATATTATGTCTACTACTGCTGTATTCTGAAAGTTGGTTACCAACTCAATTGCCATGTAGATTGACTGTTAAACGCTGTCGCTATCAGGGGGGGTCACTTTGCATCATTGCCTTGATTAGCAGTTACCCAACCGCTCTCGTAAAGTTTATCTGTCATTACTGCTTTCTCGATCTTCTTTTCCCAGAGCAAAGTATGTTCTAGACTTGTGTGATCAGATATCGCAAGAGCAAAGTATGTTCTAGCTAGACTTGACGTCTGCAGATATTTCGTTAAGTAACTGGGAAACACAGGCGTGAGCAAGAGAGCACACGATATGAGTACTGAACTTGTGGTGTCGATGGCACGGTCACTGTGTTAGTGTCTACTGTCTAGATCTTATACTGGTATAGTAAGAACATGAAGCTGCAAAGTGGGGCGGTGCAGTGCGGTCTCGCGTCGCCCTCCTAAGTCCTAATGCATGCACGCGCTTTGCTTGGGTCGGCCGGACCGAAAGGCGACGTACCCGCGCGACGATTAACCGGCTGGCCGGCCGGGCGGCGGAATCATGAGCCACCCCCAACGCGCGTTCGCTAGCTCGCGGCATCATTGTTTGGTTAGCCAGCCATTCAGCCAAGGGCCCCCCAACCCAACGGCGGTGCAGGCCCCGCCGCCCACCACCACCGCCGCAAACTCTAACGTGGCGGCCGGTCCGGCCGCCCGGGCGCACGCGCGCTCGCGGAGCGGCCGGTCGGCGTGAGGTAACGTCACGTTGTTTACTGGCCGGAGCAAGCACAATCCGCTCGGGCTCTGACGCGTCGTCGAGTCGATGGGCCGGCCGGTTGATGAGCTGCAGGTGTCGAGCTTTTTCGTTTGGTGAAAGGACTGACTAGTGAGGACGAAAGGTGTGCGAGCTCTCGCGCAAACAGAGCGTGAGGTGAGAATTGAGATCGATGCATGAGAGATCCAGAAACCTTGGCTTGGCGTAAGCGGCGAAAAGGCTACTAGGGGGCGAGAGCGATGCAGCCTCTTGGAGGCAAAAGCCTAGTACTCGCTAACTGCTGCATTTTGCTGCTACGACCCTATGCTATGCAAGACAGTAACAGTACTGTGCATGCTCGCTCAGCTCAGCTCGTACCCTTCGTTGTAAAAGTGAGTAGCTAGTACGTGCTTTCTTATCACTGGCACTAGCTAACAGTGTAACGTGCTGAATGTGCTAGGTGCTGCTCGAGCTTAGCTGAGGAAGAAAGCGAGCAAGATTTTTACGACACTTGACACAGACAGTGCCCGGCGGTTTATTTGGCGGCACGGCAGCTAGCTGATCCGGTAAAATACGACCCAGAATAATGCCGTATCTCCCATATAAGTATGGTAGTAGTATTTTTGCATGGTGCTCTTCCAGATATATAGTGGAGTGGTGAATCGCAAGGGAACAGGTGATCGATGATCGGCACGCAAACCGCTCTCTGCAAGTTACTCCTACAACTATTGTTTCGCTCCGACGTGGATGGTTGGTGACGCGAAAGCGACCGCGCAACACGTTGGGGCTGCAGACTGCTGATCCGACGGAACGAAAAAGCGCAAAAGGAGTAGGTGATGTAAGACGCATAGATAGATGGATAGATATATATCGGATAGACAGATGGATAGATACTTGCGGCACACTCTTACTGCTTTTGATGCTTGAATTGTGAGGGGCAAGCTTCTTCTTCCTTCGGCCCTTCGCTTCTGCGTGCACGGCCTGTCGATCGATCCTTCCCTGTTATCATTTCCGCGCCGTGGGAACCTGCAGTGGAGACGGCCTGACCGATCGTGCGCACACGGCGGAACCGAGATCTGAATGCATGAACGTGATCGATGCAACCACCAGCCCCGCCCCGATCGACGTGCAATAATCGATCTACGCGTCTGCCGCGACTCGATCGCTAGCTGGTTTCCATCTGATGCCGGCCGGCGATATTTTCTACCGCGTTTACTGCAGCCTTCTTTTCAACTTTTGTATTCCGAGTTTCATACATGGATCTATCTAGCAGTAGGTGGAGACTCCCGAATTAACTTTAAAAAAAATACATGGATCTAGCTATGATCTCCGTTCACACGTACACGGTAAAGGCACAGCAGCAGCAAACGGTAGTAGACTTGATAGTGGTGAAAAGATGGATCCATCGATCGATCGATGGCGCATGATTCCTGCATCGACGTAGGCAGCGCTTCCCCATCGATGTCTTTTTACTGTTATTTTCTGTTTGTGTTGCCGCAAAGGATAGTCTTGATCTGCTTCTCTTTTTAGTTTTTTTTTATCTTTTCTAATATAAATATTTGTAGATTTTATTTATCTCACTTATTTTAATATAAATTTTTTTATTTTTTATTTTTTTATCTATTATTTTCGTGTCACTGAACTACCACCAATTTTTTTATCTCGTCCTCCCGTCTTCCGTCAATCCCCGTAGTACCGTCGATCCTTTTACCTAAACCTTTACCGTCTCACGTGGGCAGGGCAACATCCTCGCCGCGGGGAACATCCTGCTCGAGGCCGTCGTTGGTGCCGCGGGGGGAACATCCTGCTCGAACCCGTCGTTGGTGCCGCGGGGCTGGGCCGGTCCTGGATGTCGTTCCTCGCCGCGCTCATCGGCCGCGACCCCGATGCGCTGCGCATCCACGTGCCCGCGCTCGCCGAGGGGTTCAACCTGCTGGACCCATCGCCGTCGTCGTCCTGATCGCAACCTCCGCGTTCGTCGTGTCCGGCGCGTGCCTCTCATTGACCATCAACTCGCTGACCTCGGTGGTCGGCATTACCATCATCGCGTCGTGCTGGCCGTCGGCTTCTCGCACTTCGAGCCATCCAACCTCGCGCCGTCCTTCCCGTTCGGCGCAGCAGCGTAAGTGGAGTGAGACGGTTTCGTTGCATCAGCGGATGTTACATTGTTAGTTAGTCGTAAATCAAGTATATAGATCTTGCTAGAATTCGCGAATCACATTATTTTACATAGAGAAAATATATAATCATTAAAAAACTCATAATTTATTATTCACTCAATATATAATTTATCACTTTATTATTACATATACGTTTTAAAATTAAAACCTCACGTTAACATTATAAAATTTAAACGAATTTGACTAAAATTTATTGAAAAATATTTTAAATAATAGTAAGCAACTTCATGTAAATTAGTATAAGTAAAACAAACATAATAAAGTCACGGATTTTTATGAGTTGTTGCGAAGGTATCTGTTTATTCAATAGGTTTCACAAATAGATCACTATTAAACCGAGAAAAATATATTGTTAGTTCGTAAAAATCACTAATATAAATTTTGCTTACCGAATACGCGAGTTCGCGATAATACCTGCCCACTTTCAACTCAAGCAGGCGTTCCGCATGGCCGTCGTCGTGTACTGGTCCTACACCGACTTCGACATGGTCGCCACCATGGGGGAGGAGAACAAGAACCCCGGCAGTTACAAGCAAGTTACGAGAACTGACACAATAATCTGTATTCTTCTTCTTATGTATCATGCCTTCTTCTTTGTACCTAAACGTGTGCTTTGCCTTCTTATGATATCATACACAATGCTTACATAAGAAGAATGCAAAGCCTGATATGATATACAGTAGTTAATTACTCCGTACATGTCTTACTCTACATGGGCATGTCGTGCGACTCCTACAGCGCCATCCCTACGACCTGAACAAGACGGCCACGCCAATGCCAGCACCCGGATTCAATTTGAAATTCGAATATGTTTTCAGCTTTAAAAAAAACTAATTCGAAGATCCATCATTAAAATACTAATAATATTTCTGTATTCCAAATTAGACATATAAGTATTTTTTAGATATCTACAAAAAAATTTCTCATCCTCTCACGATTCTAGATTCAACAAATTCAAAACAAAAAGTTTATGTTTTCGCGCTCCGAAGTTTCAACACACATTTAACAGAAATTCAAGATTTTTGTCGAGCCACATCTTTCATCATATTGATCTGAAATTTGGTCGTTTACCATCTTTTGTGCTTCTGGTTCATAGAAAAATATCAGAAAAATATATTAAAAATAAAAAATTTTGAAGACCTTGAAACAAGAATTAACCTTTGCTGATTTTTTAAGTGCTGAATAGTTTTCTGATTTCTGTAGCTTTATCGTTTGTGATGTTGCTGCCCTTTGATATCTTCATTTATATTCTTATAAGATCTGAAATTTTTTATAAGATTAGGCCAGCAACTAAAACATAATAATTAGAACATTTATTCAATATTAGTATCTGTTATAGAATTATGTTCTACTAATCATTATTTCAGCTCTCCAAGCTCCATATATTCACCTCGGATCAGCACTGTATTTAACTCTACAATTGTAAAATTACGACTCTCTGGTTTCTCCTGCCACTAGTTGCACTATCTTTTGCTTTGTATTGGTAAGAATCTTGCAAGAGCTCGGTTTGACTTTTTTTTTGCGAAATTTTCACCACCCACCTCACTGTAGTTGCAGGAATAATATTTTTTTTTTGTTCATATACTATTTTTTTAACTATAACAGAAAAAAAGAGGTGAATACAATGTGAGTCCTTCTTTACAAAGAGTCTTTAATAATTTCAAGGTAAACTTAAAAAACGCATTGAGTTTTGGAACAATATATCGGCAAGCTTTAAGAGATGTAATCCACTGCAAAGAGATGTCGCACGTGATCAAAAGATCTCTTTGCACGTGATCAAAAGACGCATAAAGTTTTGACCATTGCCCCATCATCTCTTTCTACGAGTAATTATATTCGTTCATCTCTTTCTTTAAATGATAGTTTAGGTTTTATTAAATATATTATGTAAAAAAAAGAGATGGATCATCTATTTGGAAAATGTCGTATGAGTGAAAGGAGAAAAATTTTAAATGTTGGTCGTGCACTAGTTGATCATGCTTTAACTTTGTGACAACATTTAATTATAACAAAAAAATATGCTTGAACATGGAGTGATGCTAAAATTTTAATGAAAAAAAATTTTATTGATACATCTTTAAAATCTATGTCTAGTTGTGATGAAAACTCTTTGGAGGAGGAGCTTTTTATTGTACCTCCTATTGCATCTAACATTTTGCAAGAAATTGAGATCAAACAAGAAGATAAAAGTGATACATACCTGGAGAAATAAGAGATACACAATGTTCCATACATAGCCTAAAATGAGACTGATGATAACACGTCAAAAGGTATTACTGAAAATAAAAGGAACTTATTGAACATCGATATACAAAAGATTACAATATTTTTGTTGCGTTGAAATTTTTTGTGTATCTTACTTTTGTAAAGCAACTGCTAGTATCACTTTTTATTCATCTATCTTTGTCAATATTTGATTTGTCCACTAGTTCTTGTGATAAGGAAAGGTTGGGTGCTGATATTTCTATTCTTTCTATGCAACAAGAAATGAATGAATACGATACTTCTAATTTTTATCTATTCACTAGTGCTGAAATTAAACATTTCACATCTATTACATGTGAAAATTATGAGATGAAATTGCTATCTTCTCTAAACACTGTGGGTTATATTAAATATTATTCTTTTCGTAACCTTACTACAGTAGGGTTTGGCCCTAAAGTCATCCAAAACTCTATATAATCAGTAGCTGCCATCATTAGAGATAAGTTTTGATTACTTTTCCTCTGTTTCTAAATAGTTTTATTGTTTGACGGTTTGTTGGGTTTACACCTTCGTGATTGAATTCAGATTTAGCAATTGAGTTGTTTTTTTCTTTGTTCTTGCTTGTGTTCTTCGATTCGCAGGCTGAGATTAGCTTTTTTCGTAAGGTTAATTGTGTGCGCACGGTTGATAAACAAAGGGAAAGTGGTGCTGCGATTGCGAGATTCGAATCGTGTTGATTTGAGGTCAGATCAATTGTGTGTCGCATTTTTATCAAATCGAGAGTTATCACGAACTGCTATGTACACATCAGATCCTATGTCACGTTATATTTTTTATCAAAATAAATATGTATCATATTGTGTTTCTGTATTGAAAGTAGATTGAATCATTTATCCTACCCGTGGCATAGCACGGTCGTCGGTGCTAAATATGGAGAAAGAGGTTGTGTAAGTTGCAATGACTGAAATGGTAAAATGAAGTCATTTCATTGTTGGGCCTTCCGATCATATCTTGGGCTCCAGCGGAACTGTGGCACGGGCTTAGGTGACTGCGCTTCCCTAAATGGGCCGCAATCGATTGAGAGGAGTAAGCAATAACTAGAGGAAATGGTCCTGACCCATCCATCCACATTCATCTGAAACGGAACGAGGTGACGCAGCAACAGCGGTACATGCCATATCAAGGCCTGTCACGAGGATGCCTCGTCACCGTCCGCCACGTGATGCATTTCCCGCCTGGTCCTGCGTGCGGTACACATTGCTCCATGGCACAGTATATAGGAGTACTGCTATACTGTATACGTGTACCTGAGACACCTTGCGTACAGCTGGTGCCAATGTATGTGGCCATTGGCAACCATTGGTGTGCAGTAGCCGGCTTGACAAACGCACAGCTGCCTACTGCAGGCGTCTTACAATCACAGTATTTACAGTACTTGGCCAAGGCCAAGCTGGCACTACATTCAACGGTGCCAGCCGCCAGCCCCGGCACAGCACAAACTGCTGCTCGACACGCACGGCGAGCGCAACCCTGCTGGCTGAGAGACTGCTGCTGGTAACCTGTCGAACGGAACAAAACTGGCGCGTTGCGTAGCGAGACCCAGGCGAGCACACCAAGGGTCCAAGGAAGGAAACGAGACGAAAACGGGATGCCGAGGCGAGCGACGCAGTCAGTGCCGCCGAGGTGAGCAGAGGCTGGCTGGCAACCCCACCGCAAGGTCCGCCACCTCTGCCACACGAGGGAGGGACAACCAAACGGCGATTAAATACCCATAAAAGCGCCCGCCCGGCTAAACACCGTTCCATTCGATCCCACCGCCGCGCTCCCCTCCCTCCGGTGTTTGCACCGCCGACGCCAACAAAGCAGCCGCGTAAACGTACGCCTCTACACCTCCTCGGTCCATGAACGGCGCCGCCGACGCGCACGCGGCCGCGCTGATGCATCAACAGCAGCACGTGCAGCAGCAGCAGCAAGGGATGACGTCGCTGCCGACGTCGTCCTTCGCCGCCGACGTCGGCTCGAACATGCCGAGGCTGCCGCCCGGACTG
>BCLG01002285.1:0-15709 GCA_001602295.1 Zoysia matrella | reverse complement strand
GTCGAGCACGCGGCGCGCAAGGCGGCGGCGCACCGGCGCTCCCGCAGCGATGTGCCGCTCGGGTACTTCCCGCCGCCCAAGGTGGAGGCGGGTTTGGGCGGGCATCACGACGCCGACGACCTGTTCACCGCGTTCCTCAACCTGGAGGGCCTGGACGGGCTCCACAACTCCTCCGACGAGCGCCACGACGATGGGGACAGGGACAGCCGCGGGAGCAGCATGAAGATGACCAACGGCGCTGACAGCAGCGAAAACGAGTCCGAAGAGGGCGCCGCCGCCGACAGACGCCCCGCCGGGGTCCGGCTCTGGGCCACTGACGCGATCAACAGACTGGAAGGGCTGAACCTCAAGAGGAGCGCCGCGGGGGAGCCGAGTGCCGCGCCGATGGTGCGCCACGCCAGGAGCCTGTCCGTGGACAGCCTCATCGGGAAGTTCAACTTCTCTGCCGGCGGGACCACCTCGGCGACCAGCGGCATTGTGCCGGGGCCGGGGGCGCCCAACAGGTTCAGCCTGGAGTTCGGCAGCGGCGAGTTCACCGCGGCCGAGATGAAGAAGATCGTGGCCGACGAGAAGCTTGCCGAGATGGCCCTCGCCGACCCCAAGCGCGTCAAGAGGTAAATTTTTTTTCCCCGAAATCAAATTCCTGAGACCTCGCGGCTCGCGCGCCACGTTTCTTACAATCGAGCTCGCAGTGTTTAGCGATAGATTACAATCTGCTGTGAAATCGGCAAGGCGAACTGTTCCTGATCGACATCTGTGTCTGTTGTTGCGTGATCGCTCGTTCGTTTTAGGGTGCTGGCGAACAGGCAGTCGGCGGCGCGGTCCAAGGAGCGGAAGATGCGCTACATTGCGGAGCTGGAGCAGAAGGTGCAGATCCTGCAGACGGAGGCCACGACGCTCTCCGCCCAGCTCACGCTCCTCCAGGTAGCTGTGGCTACTGCATTTTTACATGGTCAGCGTTCTGCGCGCGATTACTCACACCGCTCTTGCACGTTTTCTACCAGCGCGATTCGGCGGGGATCGCGACGCAGAACAACGAGCTCAAGTTCCGGCTGCAGGCCATGGAGCAACAGGCGCAGCTGCGCGACGGTGCGCCGTCCCAAAATCTCTCTCACCTGCATACTATAAGTTTCTTGCCGTGCGTTCATCAACGTCCGATGTGCTAAACAGCAGGAAATATACCCCGCGCTGAAGTTGTTGACGCTGACATGTTGGCTTGTCCCAGTTCATGGGTGCACGTGCACCTCACATCTTAACTTTTAGAGCCGTGGAATGCATAAATAAACAAATAAAATTCATCTTGTGATATCATATATCATTTATTTATTTACCACAACCGCAGGTACATCCCAAACATTTACTCGTGCACACGGCTCTGAATTGAGACTGTGTTCGTGATCGTGTTGGCATTGGGGAGGTTGTTGGTGGTTGGCTTTCCTGTACGATCGCTTCTTGTGAAATACCCGTAGTCGTTTGCATGAACTAGTAGTGTCAAACAAGATGTGCGTGCAATCATCCGCGAAGGAAGATTTGGTTCTTCTTTTTTAGTCTCTCGCTCTCCCTTTCTCCTGATAAAATTTAGTGGTGTGTTGAGCAAGTCGCTAGCATGTAGGAGTTCCTGCTTTCTCTGTTCCTGTAGTGTCCGGCATGTAGGAGAGTCTGTGCTTTAGAAGGAACAACACATGCTACCATATCAAACGTGTGCTTTCAACTACTGTAAATGACTGTAGCTAAGCTGGATGGTGATTCATGGACCATGGTTTAGGAGGTTACTCATCATGTTTTTACTGTCTTCATGAACAGCACTGAACGAGGCACTGACAGCCGAAGTCCAACGCCTGAAACTCGCGACTGCAGAGCTCGGCGATTCGTGCTCGTCCAACAACATAGTCCAGCAGATCCAGTTCATTGTTCAAGAGCAGATGTTTCAACTACAGAAGCAGCAGCAGCAGCAGCAGGCTACACCGATACCGTTTTATCAACTGCAACAGCCACAGCAGAGCGGGGCAGCGAAGAACCATGAATCCGAAGAATGATCTCAGAGATGCTTCTTGGACGGACTGCTCGTGATGAGAAGAGTCGATTTAGATGAACTGAGAATTTGTTTCGTTACCTAACTCATTGGTTTTAAATGTCGTTAATAATAACTTTGTATTTTCGCAGGCGGAGTTGCTTGTGCTTCTTTATGTTTATCAATTCTTTGGATGATACAACTGTTGGAATTGTTAAAAAAGTGGTGAAACTGTATCTGATTAGCATTCTTTTGTACTAGTATTATCAAATTCTTGTGCGTATTTTGTGCCTCTTAATCACCAGGTCTGAGGAAGTTTGTCAACGCCGAAACGCAGTTAGTAAGGGATTATTTTTGGCACCTACATTTGATATTTCATATTTGAGCTGGATATTTCCGACAACACATAGCTGCGATTTCAATATGTCGCGAGAAGCCATAAAAATTTCAAACATACAAACTCAAAAGAGGATTTTTTTTTTTAGTTTGTATCAACATGTAGATTGATACTCCTATATCAGAAAAGAATAATACCCCTAACTAAAACAGAAGCTTAGCTGCAACAGAAAAACACAGCCACAAAGGGTGAATGAAAAAAAATTGAAACATTTACAAGGAAAGCCAGTTGCTTCTAATCTATCCAACAGAATCCTCAACCAGGGCCTCATCACTATCATCATCTCGATCATCATCCTCGCTGCCTTCCTCCGTCTCGGCATCAGAAAATTGCTCATTATTTTCAGCGTTACTTCTCGAGATTCGCTTCCTGAATTCAGGGTCAACAATTTCAATCATGGCACTGAGAACACGACATTGGTCCTTTGTTTTGGAAACGACATGTTCAACATTATTCTGACTACCAGCCCCTTGGTCATCTGAGTTTACCAGAATATGCAAAGCATCAGATGCAATGCTCCCTCCAACTTTTTCCTGCCCCGCGGCATCGCCAGCAGCCATATCTCCCAAGCTCCTTGGAGAGTCATTCTCCCCATTGGCTGATGGAGCTGTTTCCACAGCCCAACTGCCAGCAACTTCCGAGGTCAATAGATCAGCTGTTCCGATGGTTCCAACACGTGTGTCCTGCCGATTGCTCTCAGAGTAGTCATCCTCATGTGTTTCTTCTGAACAGTGGCCAATCCCATCTTTCGGGATTGGAAGAGGTTTGTCCCTCCCTTGTGGCTGCTCTCCATCTTGGAGCATTGGGGCAGGTTCTACATTTTCTTGTGGCTGCACTTCATCCTCTAGAGGCATAGTCTCTCCTCCCATATTATCACATCTTTGAAGATTTGAATCCTGGTCATCGCAGCCAACATTACCAGCTTGGCTCTCTGTCTCCGGAATTTGATCAGTATCTGTTACTTCCCTCTCAGGAGCTGTAGCAACAGGATCACCATGCAAATCAGACCTGAATCTCTCCTCTGACTTCTCTGGACTGGTGCCCTCAAACCCTTGAGTGCTGCCGCCTTCAGCGGTGCCACCATCCTGCTGCTCGACCATGTCAACATCATCATCAGTGGAACTATGTTCACTTACCTGGGTATTCTCCGCTGAAGCACCAGAAGCTTCCATTGTTTTTGAGCAGTCTGCTGGCTTCATATGGTTCTTAACAGTAGCTACAGTTTCTAGTGGCACTTTATTGAGATCAACACTCATTAAGGTGCTCTCATAGTTCTCTTCATCCTCCAAAGTTCTCTGCATCGCTTTCAGCTGCTCCTGCTGTTTTGCAAACAGAGCAGAGATTTCTTCTGTAGTTGAATAGAACGAGCGCAGCTGAGTCTCTCTGAAATCAGAAACATCGGAAAAGAAAATAGGAAAGGATTAACTTGTAGTTCACACATGATGGAATTCTTATCACATCTACATGAAGCAGAAACAGAATTCTTACCGTAATATAATTCGCTCTCTAGCTCCTTGGTACCTCTGTTTCTCTATTGATAGATCTCTAATAGTTCCAGCTATTTCAAGCTCAAGAGCTGAGATCTTTGCCCATGCTTCTTCCCGAGCAGCCTGCTAACGAAAGGAAAAATATTGTCAGGTCATAAGTAAAAGAGAGCAACCAATGTTCTATGCATGCTCATTGGACTGGAACTTTCCTACCTTTTCATTTTCAAGTTCTTTCTTCAGTTTTTGCAGTTCAGCTTCCAAATTTTCTGATTTCTGCAATTGCGATTGAGCAGAAGAGGGAAGAAGTTATAAAAAGTTTAAAAGGTTTTTGATATGGTCAAAAGATAAAAGTTATCCAATAAAATTATTCTACATCTATGTTAATATAATTACTACCATGTGCACAGCACAGTACCTTTCGGTAGTTAGCTGAAACTTGTTGCTCTTCCTGAAGTTGAGCATTAAACTCTCTAACTTTTTTCTCAGATGTTACAAGATTCTCTCGAGCATCTTCCTGCATCAGAAGATTATAAACCAGATAATTAACATGCCGGAATGGAATGAAAAAAAATGTTTGGCCAATCATTTAAAGCAGCATACCAGCTTGGACCTCAACGTTTCTACAAGCAGACGAGTTTCCTTTTCTGATTCCTGAAGATAAACATGGAAGTTTATTGCAATATATGATACTGACAACTTATAGATCAGGCTACGATTGGAGAAAAATAGAACCTGAAGCTTGCTAATAACTTCTTTATGTTCTCTCTGCTGTCTAAGGTATGAATCTGCTTGTCTCTTAATTTCTTCTTGAGCCTCAGCTTGCATCTTATGCAATGCAGATTTCAAGTCCTCTGCAGCCTTGTCACGCTCCTCTCTTCTTAAGTTTCTCTCCTCACTTAGCTGTACCTCGAGCTCACCAATAACTGCTTTCTGGCTTGAAACATTTCACATCACAGGATGGGATATTAGGTATCCATGCAACAGAAAAAGGAAAGCTTGTAAAGATGAGAGAAATCAACATATTATCATCAAGCGGTAAGAAATTGACATCACAGCAAGTAGAGTACCTTGAAATTATCTCATCGGCATCAGCACGTGATTGTTTAGATGCACTAAGCCTTTCGTCCAGATCTTTAACGGAGTTCTGTAATTCAGTGTTTGATGTAACAAGTGAATCGAGTTGTTTTTGCTTCTCCTCAAGAGCTAGCTGTAGAGATCTAGTTTGATCAAGATAAGAACTCGATGTAGTTTCTCTCAACTTCTTGAGTTCCTACATCATTAGATTTGCAAAATATAAATCAGAGGAAAAGAAAATGAGCCTATTGATGGGAGGCAAGCTAATAATAAGCATAAAAACCGATCATTTGTCAGAAAGAAAGGCTTTAATGGAATTAGGGTGACAGGTTTCCTCTAGCAGAGTATAGTATCGGCTTTGTTGTACTGAGATTTACTTGCCAAGGTACACAAATGATTGTGTAGATGTTTTGATGAATACTAGCGAAGTACGCATATCGTCTTTAAGTGGGCTAGGGAAAGGATGGATCTTAAAGTGACAGTAGGTTATCGAGTATGAGTACAAGATCAGGTTTTCAAAAAATCAAGTACAAGAGCAAAATTGAGAAATGTAACCAGGCAAATAAAATAGCCAAAAAGATACCATATCACACAACAAAAGTTCAGGGATTTTACCTTTTCATGCTGCACTTCGGCCATTTTTCTTTCAGTTATCAATGTCTCAATTGTTACAACATGTGCCTCAAGTTGCTCCCTGAGATCCTGGACATATTCAAGCTAGTAAGACTAGCACACTGCAAAAAGAACAAAAACTATTGCTATCTTGATTGAGGCGACTCACAGCATTCGATTTTTCTAGTCTCCGAACATCAACTAGCGAAACAGGACCATCACGGGAACCAATACCAAGACCCTTTAGCCTCTTGCTTCCAGAACCAACCTCCTCATCTGGTTCAAAAATATATTGTCGTATACATTAAATCTCATAACAAGGTAAATTTGATCAACGTTTACGACAGAAAAAAACTTCTCACCTGACTTCCTTTTAAGAATGGTAGCCCCATTCTCTATGCAACTGACTGCATTAACTTCACGGTAGACAAATGCATAAGAAGTTTCTGCAAGACCAAGATACAACTTGAATGGACAAACAAGTGGCAGTATCAATCTTATATAAGAAAAATATTGAGAAAGGCACTGTGATGAATCAATTAAACAAACACAAACTAGATAGAGCACTTATACTAATTAACAAATAAATACTCCCAGGGACCTAAGGTATGAAACGGATTAATAGAGTGGTATGAGAAAGGAACCTTACCATCGTGAGGAGGTGTTGTAAATGATATAATATCGCCATGATTAAGCTTTGCCGGAGGCAAGTTTTTCTTGAGCTTTTTCCAGTTGAGATATGTGCCATTTGAGCTGTAGAGGCACAAGAGGTTAGTTTGAAAAAAAAAAAAGAAGGAAAAGGACACGGACTGAGAAGTCAACGGAGAACCTTGTATCCTTGAGGTAAACAGGCACAGGCTCATCGCGGTTGAGCTCCCCCAACACGGTGTCCCTATATATCTTGCAATGCTTCCCACTGATGGACAAACCAGAAATCTGGAAGCGTTCCTCAACATTGCGCCCTAGGCAGTGCTCATCAGCACTCAAGAGTATGTTGATTCCCTTCAATTGATCCATGAAACTCCAATCAGATGACTCAGAAAATATGTGCCTCATTGTCATAAAGTCAGCACACACAACATCAACAGATGACCGTGATTTTCACTGGCCAGTCGTTAAGATTGACTAAAGTGACCCTGTCTAGTTCGTAACAAAAAAAGTACTACCTCTCATTCTCAAACAGAAAGAACATGTAAGGTTGCTGCATGCTAAAATTAGAATGCTCTCTTCATACACATCAAGAGTCCAATACAGTTGATCACACAGCAATGCAGACAAAAAAATCGCGTCACGACAATGCTCATCAGAGAAAAGAAGACAGGGCTTTAGGGTTACGTATAAGGGAGGTCAGTGTTACCTGCGGCCGGAGTCGGGCCTTCTTGGAGACAGCCGTGAGGACGGCCCACACGCCGGGTCCGGTGCCCTGGACAGGCTGGTCGGCGAACTTGCGCGCCACCGCGCGCATCTCGTCGGGGGAGACCTTGGGCGGCGCCCGCACGGAGCAGGAGGCCTCGTCCTTGGCCGCCGTCTTCGGCGCCGCCGCGTGGCCGCTGGACGGGTCCGGAGCCATCGCTAGCCCGCGCCGGGTTTCCAGGGGCGCGCGCCGTCGCGGCGGGGCCGGGAGAGGGAGGAGGGCCCGGAACTGCCTCGCGGCGTGGCGGGTGGGGAGCGAGGGAAAGGGTGTATATAAATCCTGGAGATTTGCGCGGGTAAAGGAGAGGTCACCTCGGCCGTTGGATAGGCATCAGGCCTGGTGGGCGGCCTGGATTACGGCTCTCGGCTGTGTGCTGAGGAAGGATCCCGAGTCCACGGTACAGCAGTTTCCGCCGGCGGTCAACTCCAACCAATGGCCTCGATGTGAAACTGTGGTGGAGTGCCATCTCACATGGGACTGGAAGTTGCTGTAATTGAAGCGAACGCATCATTCAGTGCGCCCGTCTATGGTCATAAACTGGGACCCGGGGGACGAATCATTCGGACCAAAAAAAGGCACGCCAATGACTACGCTACAGACCAGCTGCTAATAAGGTAGACGTTGGCATAAGCAAGCTGCAGATTGTCGTGGTGCTCGACAGTGATCCCAGGTCCAGCTCGTTCGTTGAGAGCACGAGGGGATTTGTTGAAGCAGAATGTGCTTAAATTGGGTCTGGCATGCACTTCCAACACCAACACACCGTCAAGCGGGCCTAGCTTGGCAGAGGTGGTGCACTTCCTGGAGTCCATTAGAACTAGTTCTTGATATGCAGCAGCCATAAGGACCTTTTTCTTCATGGTCTCCGCCATAGAGGAGTTGTTGCTGTTTATTAATTAATTTTCTAGCTTGCAAGCGGTAGTCAAGGAACGGTTGAGCAAGAACATTTTGATGCAGGAGCAGCTTATCTAACTCACAAGTTCTCTCCTTCATGTACCAGCACCATCTGCAAGATCTGCAGCATCGCAAACCTCGTTCTGTAATTTCCAAACCAAATATACCTCAAATGGACGGGGAGCTTGAAGTGCCCGAGTTCAACCCTCGGGAACGCGTGAAGCAGCAGATTTCAGTGCCCTTTCTCTGGGAGGTGAAACCCGGCGCGCCGAAACGGGACTGGGTCATCATTTCCAAGCCAACGCCAGCAGTTTGTGCGTGCCCATCCCCAACCCCGGCAAAGCTCGTCGTCAGCGTGCCGTTCCAGTGGGAGGAAAAGCCTGGGAAACCTCTGCAAGAAGCTTCTCCCTTCCACGCTGGCCTTTCAGAATCGTCGCGCTCACTGAACCCTTTCGTGGAGGGCGACGAGGAGTACGCGCTCGGGTTTGATCTCGAAGCGTTTGGTTTCCCAGACAGCAGCAACGACGCCTCTTCTGGTGCTGCAGCGTGGATCGGTGGCTCCAGCCGTCGTGACGACTGGTACTCGTTTTCGGATTCTGAAGACTGCAGCAACTCGAGCAGTGACGCTTCAGCTCCAGAGTTTCAGTTCCCACGTGCACCGTCAGAGAAGAGCTGGGAGGTGGCCGATGACGATGATCTGGTGACCAGTTCTTGGAGCCCTCCGAGGAACACGGCGACGACGCTGGAGGAGCTTATGATGCTGAGCAAGAAGCTGAGGTGCGGACAACGCTTGCCAGTTGATATCAGGAAGAAGGGCATCTCCTCAATGGTAATGTCCTATATTTTTCATCTAAAATTTAATAGCATATCGTTGTGGATGTGGGACTCGGTGCGTCTGCATTTGCCTCGGAATGAGGCACTGGCAGTGGCACGGAGAGAGTTTTGTACTGTACCATTCTGCAGGTGACATGATGCAGAACCACAACTGCTCCCGCTAATGACAGTGCTCTTGCTGTTGTGGTTCAGGAGGCCATCAAGAAATTATTAATCGTGTGTGCTTAGCTGCTCGGCTCCGGGGCTGCTGCACATGACCAAACGGCCCAGGCTGCACTACGTGAGACCATTATGGAGAAAGCCTAGCAAAGTGGCATGTCCGAAAGTACCAGAAAGTCTAGCTGTGCGATTACTGGAGCTCTAATATTATGTATTGGGGAAGTTGTGAATCTCTTTTGCTGCTGTGTTTCTTAAGAGAACCACCAAATTTTCAACACGCATTTTTATACTACAAAGTGAAACTAGGAGTATGAGTCCTGTAGACAAATTTCCCTCCCCTATGTTACCCATCTGATGTCTCTTTCCTGTTCTAAAGAGCAAATCAACCTAATACAGAATTTTTATACTACATCAGAGACTCTTCCTTAAACTTCTCAAAAAAAAACTGTCCTAAAAAAATCATAATGCCGTCGTACTTACACCCTCTAAAAAGATAGTCATAAATAAAAACGTCGCTAGAAGGAGGGCTCGAACCTCCGACCTTGTGGTTAACAGCCACACGCTCTGGCCAACTGAGCTATTCCAGCTTCGTTGAACTTATTAACTATAAAAATCATTAAATCCCTTTTTAATTATTGCACCAACTTCTAGTCATGAGCAAGCATCAGCCAGAACCAGATGGTCGAGATCCACCAATACTTATGGCAACTAGTAACCTCCCGGCGAAGCCTCATGGATACGAGAAGCGGCACGCGCCAAGGACGACAACCCGTCCTCCAGTCCAGCACAAAAATGTTCGCTACGACGCTAGGAGTACACAATGGCAGAACGAGCAAAGCAAAGTTAACGATAGGAACACACCATGTTCTCAAAATGTCGTGACAAGCAGGTTATGTCATTTCTCAGTCGAGACAAGAATAGAGCCATACATAAATACACCCTCCAGTCATATTCTGATGATGAAATAGTACGTTTGAGCACAAGGTATCAAAATCCCTATCAAACTTCCTAATTTGAGTTGGCATCCTATCAAACTTCCTAATTTGAGTTGGCACGAATGATACAAAACCAAGGCCTGGTGCCTTATGAACAAACCCCCCTCGTGCGCTACCTTGACAACATGTACAGTATGTACAACTCAATTTTAAATGAAAATGCTATACAGGCAGCTTCTTGGCTGGTCAAAACAGTTACCCTTGGCCATCACTTCATGTTCCTCAAAAGGAACTGGTGTAATTGTTTCTCCAGTGTGCTCAATGAGTCAGTACACATAAATCACCGTCAGTCAAAAGAATATGGAAGGTACTCTGTCAGAGAGATCTGTTGTAAATGTCGAGCATGGTCGCTTTCTCCTGTAAAGGGAACAGAACTATGATTAGATTTGGATTACAAAGTATGAATTCGAGCTCTGCAACTAAAAGGTTATAAATCGTAGAGCAGAAATCACAACCATTTAAAGTTACAGTTTCCACTGAAATGAAAAATAAGTCCTACTAAATGAAGGATCGGCTAACAATGTACATCAATTTATGCATAGAACAATAAATAAAAGTGTGAAGGTTTCAATTTTCTTTCAGCAGGTACTTTGTCTTGGTCACCTCATGATAAACTAATCTACGATCATTTGGAACACATGTATTACCACACCAATCCCTCAAAAGTTCGTTAAGTTAATTTGAATACCAGTTGTTACAGTCAGCGATGAAGGCAACGAAGCATATACCTCATTCTGCATGCCGTTTTCCGAAGGGAACCAACGCATAAGGATGCCAAGGTGCATTACCACAGGAATTAGTTTGAAGATGAGAGGAGTTGTAACCTGATACAATGAACAGAAAGAAGTGAGAAACATATACTTAAATATAACATCTAAGCCCCATAACCAGACAAAAGAACACTTACCAAGCTAAGAGCAGTTGTTCCCAGTAATAACAGATACATTTTCCCCTGCAAAAGTTGGAAAAAAAAAAGGTACGAAATTTTCAACACGCTATGGAAAGTAGCTAAATTTCAACTGTGGTGAAAATATGTTAGGAAGAAAATAGAGCAATCAAAAGAGAATAATTCACCCCAACAAGATGAAGATGGGAAGCACGACTCAAGAGCACAAAAGCAAACTCCCCGATCTGAGCTAATGAAAGGCCAACCTGGGTGAGACAAGAAAGAAACATTACTAATACATTCATGGTGGTAAAATAGTGAGACAACCACCACAATTGTGGTACTTACCACAAAAGCTGTTCTGATGCCATATCCAAAAGCCTTTACAACAACTGTCACGACTATACTCTTCACTATTATAACTAGTATAACAGCTGCAAGTAATATGTCAACATGATTCCACAAGAATTTGACATGTATAAGCATTCCAATGCTTGCAAGGAAGAGGGCTGCAAATAAATTACGAATTGCTTCCACCTTAAAGAAAACAAAATAACAAGTCAGAAAGAGAATGAGAATATGCATTCCATCTATTACGGCCTATGATTATAAAATTAATAAAAGGGGAAGAACGAAAAGGAACACTGTTGATTCCCAGAATGCAGAATGGCACCTGCTCCAAAGTATGATGAGCAAAATCTGTGGTGGATATCATAACACCGGCAAGGAATGACCCCAGTTCAAGACTCAATCCAAAATAATCACTGCACTGGCAAATATAAAAACATAATATTAGTCTATCTACATAAATAATGTTGTATATCAGCATGAATTCTTATAAATTTTGCAAGTAAATTTATAAATAGCCTAAGCCACCTCAAAAGCCAAAAGAAAAAGAAGAAAAAAATCACTATACTACAGGTTACAGACACCATAAACTAGGACGGGCTCTCTCCTTAGTTGTCCCATACTTCCATGTACACTACATTAATTTATTCAAACAGGAAAAAGCTAGTTACTTGCTCTCAATGTGCTGGCATTTCCTTTCAGTTCCCAGTGAATTATTGTCATAAAGTGAACTATGTAAAGCCAGTAAACTTGTACTGGAGCAAACAACAGAACATGCTTCAAGAATGAATCTAAGTAACTTACCCAGGCTAGCAGCAAACAAAAAGCGACAGCAGCCAACTGATACAGTTCATTTGTCTGCATATTGAAAAAACATCAGGGAGCGCATAAAGGAATAAAAGTACACCAGAAAATGTTCGGCAGGAGATGAATATGCCATACTATGTTAAAATATATGTGATGTTTATCCCTTTTGGATCAACAATATTTCAAAATAACATTTTGCAGTTTTGCCTAATATTGAGACATAAATTCACATGACAAACTGGGTGAAGTAGGGAGTTGTGCGAAATATTATATGCAGTAACATTTTCCACCAACAAAAGAAACGAAAGAGAGAAAAAGGCATTAAGTGTGACCATGCTAAAAGGAACATAGGTAAATTGACAATGCAACACTAAGATGTCAGAACTCAGAAGCATGAATGATCAATGAACAGAAAACACAAACTAGAGCGAGAACAAAAGGGTCCGATTGGTCAAACCTGTGACGATAACTGAATCATCAGTTTTAAGAATCGAGGAACAATGGACCAGGTCATCATATATGTTACACCTATAAATACCGACAGTACAAGCAACCTGCACGTAAGAAACATGCTACATCTGACACTGTCCAGTATTAAAAGAAAACTTAGATTTGTTTCTGTGACGTCACATTAGAGTTTTTTAACAGCCAATTCAGATAATATTCTTACAGTTTTGCCATTGACATCACTCCTCCAAAAATGCCGCTAGCACCTGCGAGAACAGGAAGGAGAGCAAATAGCAGGCCGACTGCACAATCCTGGAAACAAAAAGTAACAAAAATGCAATTATTAAATATTTAATTAAGAATAGTTATTAAATAATAGCCACGGCCTGTTTTCAATCAAGGAAACATCTCAAGAAAAGTTCCTCAGAAAACACTAGGCAATTGTCAACTTGGTTAGTAGTAAATGCATGTTTCAATATTTTTCTTTGACTTCAGCCACTGGTTAATGCATGGTACATAGAGACGGGGGTACAAACCTGAAGTATAAGTGTTCCAATTGTAACTTGACCATGAAGTGTGTTGGTACTACCTTTTTCCACCAAAAACTTCGAAACCTAGAACAATTGTTGCACATCAAAGATCCTCATTAACAAAAAAAAAAAATCATACTTATAACATACAAACAACAGTTTGCTCGACTATACATCTAATTGGGACCATTCCTATAAGATTGACAACCATACATTTCATTTTCCAGCTAATCTTGATACCAATTTAATCATAAATAGGCAGTCCCCAGGCCAGCAATCTTAAGAAAATATAGGGACCATTTGGTAAGTTTGCTGGCCTTGCTTGACTAGTTGGCAAGGCTAACCTTACAGCTGCGGAGAGTAGTATTGACTAGCTGAATCAAGTAAGAAAATCTTTTACAGCACAAAGCAACCAAACTTAAACTCTACCACAAAGCAAGGAACAGCTAGCTATCCAAACATGCCCATACTTACCACTGCAGTTGATGACATTGACAAGAAGGCACCAACAAACACTCCCTCAGACAATTTCGCACCACACAACTGGAAAATTGGCAAATTTACTTTTAGGAGAGTCATTCTTCTATATGGAAGCACGTATTGAAGAAGGGTAACAAAAAACTTAATGATAAATACCGCAGCAGTTAGGCCACATAAGAACATGAAAAGAGCAATCTGAAGTAGACCACCAAGTACAGCAACAGGGCCAACCACTTTCAACTGATGGAAATGACAGGACAGAATAACAAAAATTATTAAGCATATACAATTATTGAAATTCCATGCAGAAAGAGAAAGCATTATTTGAAAACAAAACAAAAGGCTTTCTTAAATACCTTAGTCAATGAAAACTCAAGACCAAGAGCGAAAAGAAGAAACACAACACCAAATTGTGCAAAAGTCTCCACCTGTAATCAAAATAAGAATTCTGATAAGAGTTTGACTAAGGAGGCCAAAAAGAATTACTCTTGTGATTAGTGTGATTTCAATGACATAAAAGGTTTAGAGCCTTAGACAATGCTTCTTTCAAACCATAAACTGTATGAGTCTTAGATATGCTTCTTTCAAACCATCCTCTGTATGAGCGTTGATTTTACTAAATTTATTAGAAAAATGTTACTGGGACTAGCAAGATGCAATTAGACCAGAAACTGGAGAAAGGTAAGCAAAAGGACAGCAGTGCCATGTATATAAGCTGTTGGAGATCAAGATACCTGCACCATTTCGCTGATCAAATTCAATCCCCCAGGTCCAACAAGAGAACCGGCAAGTAGGTAGCCAACAATGACCTGGGAAAATAACAATAAATCATTCCTTCCGAGGAGGTATGCAGCTTAGCACAAAATATCTAATAATTACTAACCGGTTGCCCCATACAAGAGAATATGATACCACCACCAGTAGCTGAAACAATTATAATCACCAGATCTTTAATCAATCTGCAATTGCAAATTCGTATGTAATGGATCATCAGCCACCAGCAGATTAGATATGCCACATAACGGGCAAATGAATGGGAAAATAACTGACCTTAAGTCTAGTTGAAGTGTTGGGTACTTTGTTTTACGGTTTGACATCACAAAAACATTATCCTGCATGAATTTTATGTCATTAGTTAGCGATAGCAATTCATGACGACTCAAAAGAAATAACAGAGCAGCATGAGATGTGAAGTAAAACAGAACACCTCTTTATCTATCACAGTTTCCATGTCATCAGAGTTCTCATCCTGACCTCCGAACATGTCACCTATTTGGAAAGGTTTTGGGGAACTGCACAAGAACAGCTGCTTAAGTCACAATCATGTACGATGCAATAGAAAGAGTAACGCTACTGATGTTGTTAAAAATACACTCATACTGTGTCTGCTGTGAATCATTCTTCTTCTTGTCATGAGTAATGACAGCAACCGTCTCCAGAACAGCCTGAATAAAAATAATAGATGATGTTTCTTTATCAAGAAAACCAAGAACGAAAATGATTCTAGCTGACAGAAAAAAAAATAGAGTTTTGCTCCTTTATGTATTTCAGAAAAGGTACATGGTGCACAGCTTCAACAATACTATAACTAGATTATGAGAGTAGTAAAACCTAAAGAAATACAATAATTTCAACACACAAAAAAAAAGTAGAGATGCATCACTAAGACATAATGGGATGGTGGGAGTAATTCTAAAGCCAATAGTCACTTCAGCAGAGCCACAAACTAACAAAGTATAATGTCTTTATTGCATCGAGAGATGATTAATTGGACATCAGCATCTATAACAAAAGAGAAAGTGACCCAAATTATCTAGATAAGATTCAGCTAAAATTCTTGAGAATAGCAAGGCATCATTCCAATTTTCACTGATTCAACCAAGCAGATTCTAATTAAGCAACTGCATAATAAACAGCTAATATCTTGGCTTTTCTGCAGCATCACATTTGCTACATTTTAATTATTGTATGAGAAAATTTAATGCAATTGTTCAGGCGCCCAGGGTCCTTCACAGTTTTTACACCTTTTCAAATGATCAACCTTAATGACTACTGAGTACTGAGTGTTATACGTCAGTGTACCGGGTCCTGCACGACCACAGTACAGCTTACTACAACTTATGAGAAGCATGACCCTAGTTGGGGAGAAAAACGAAGAATGAAGCATGACATGCATACAAGAGGGAAGTCACACCTACCTGGTGATCTGATATGCTGTTGTTGAAGCTATTCTTGTCAGGAGCTGCACAACGAAACAGAACAGCAAATCATCATCCAGTACAAAGCATAGCGTCCTAACTCAATCCGTGCTGAATGACGAGGGAAATCACCCCCCCC
>BCLG01002284.1:67887-77951 GCA_001602295.1 Zoysia matrella | reverse complement strand
CCGTGAGGCCGCCGGGAGCCAGGGAGTCGCCTGTGCTAAGCGCGCCGCCGTGCGCTGGCCGGCCGGGAACGGGCGTTGCCGGTAGTGCAGACCGGATGCGTCGACCGGGGCTCACGCTATCATGCGGCAGTTGGTTGCTGTGACCGGAGAAGACTGAATGGGGCAGGGGTCAATTCCATCAATAAAATAATGAAATTTACTGTTACCCGTTGGATTTGGAGTTCCTCGCCTTCGCGGTGGCCATGCATGGCGGCTATGTGCCGGGGTTGGCCGGGAAGAAGGCTTCCGTGCGGATCCATGGCCATCACTGAGGAATAATCCTCTTCGGTGGTGTCCATGAACTTCGATGACTTTATCTACCGGACAGCATCCATGACGTCTTCATGGTTGACGATGGATAAGTTCTATCTGTCTTCGTGGTTGCCGATGGAGAAGTTCTATCTGCTTCTTTCTGTTGGCCTTTGTGATGGATAGCGTGCTGCTAATGTGTTGAATGTAAATAAAACAATGAAATGGAATGAGAAGACTAAACACTTGAGAATACTTGAGAATATTTTCTAACAAAAACCACCACAACAACCTAGGGAGAGCTCGCGGCCACGTACACAACTACTAGTACTATCCAACAGTGTCACACATCCGTCTCGAAATAATAAAAAATAAGTATCTTTTTAGATTTAAAAAAATTTCTCTCAAATAAGTGTCATTTTAGATTTTTGAAGATTTTCAAACATTTTGATTATTTATCTGATTAAAAAAATTTGTGAAAAATATTATATTATTGTGAAAAAATATTTATTTTATTAAAAAATGATTCATTATTAGAATTACTTTAAGTTTGCCTTATTTACACTCCACAGCCTAATTCTAAACTTGCAAAGTTTCACATATACTGCAAACGATGCCTCTGATTTTATATTAAAAAAAATAGAGCTGAAGAACATAACAGTTTACTCTAAAGCAACTTAAGAGTACAAAAGGAGTGAAAGCTAGAAACATTTTAGAACCCGGAAAGAAACTTGAAAGCATGCATTAAGCAGAGCGCAACCCAAACACGACGCTCTGTAGATACTACCATTACCACACCCCTAGCTACCGGCTTATTACTCCACTACCTATTCTACCCGCCCATGCACGACGGATGGGAGGAGGAGGCACGTAGCAGCGGGGGGGCGGTCCGGGCGCCACCGCATCGCACTCGTCTTCACACCTTGCCGTGGCGATGCGAGCACGTCGGGCCGGCGCACCCCTCGACGCACTTCTCCACGCACCGGTCCACCCGCTCCGCCGCGCGCTCCCGCGCCAGCCAGTCCTTCTCCTCGAAGTACACCTCCGCGGCCTTCTCCGCCGCGCGCTCCTTCACCGCGCGCTCGTCGTCTCCGCCCAGACGAATCTCCGGCTGCTGCTGATGCTGCTGCAGCCCGCCGCCGCCCAGCGTCAGCGTGTCCTTGATCGCGCCCGTCACGTTGCCCAGCGCGCCGAGCAGGCCTGGCCCCTGGCTCCTGCACGCATCATCATGACTTCCGATGAGATCACGAACGGTTAATGCAATAAGCTAAGGAAATATTGAAACCGATGTTTGAAACCGAAGGAGGATCATATATATATACCTATCGACGTCGTGGATTCCAGCCGTGTCCCTGGCCTTGTCGTCGGCGGTCTGCGCGGTGGCCCTGGACCTATCCCCGGCCTCCCTCGCCGTATCACCAGCAGCGTCCCGCGTCTCCTGCGCCTTCTGCGCGGTAACGTCCTTGGCAGCCCTCTCCTTGTCTGCGGCAACGTCCCTAGTCTCCTGGGCCTTCCGCGCTGTTGCATCCCTCGTCTCCTGGGCTTTCTGCGCGGTGGCGTCCACGGCCTCCCGCGCCTTACCCGCCGCAGCGTCCTTGTACTCCCCGAGCTTGTTCTTCGTCGCGTCCGCGCCCTCCCTCGCCTTCACCACGTCGGCATCCTTGTACTCGCCCAGCTTGTTCCTCGCGGCCTCCGCCGTCTCGCTTGTCTTCCGCGCCACGCTGTCGGTCTCCTTCGCCTTGTCGACGGTGGAGTCTCTGTACTCGCCGAGCGTGTCCCCCGTGGCGCGCGCGATCTGCGAGGTCTTGTCGGCCGCCGCGTCCGTCGCGCCACCGAGGGTGCGCCCCATGGCGCTCATGAAGTTCTTCGCGCCCTCCAGGATCCCGCCGCCGCCACGGGGGTAGTGGTAGTTGGTGGTGGCGTGCGCGCCGGAGGAGAAGGCGCCCTCGCTGTCGGCGCGGGCGCGCGCGTCCGCTTCCGCGTGCGCCACGCGCTCATCCCGCGCCCGCGCTAGCTCCTCCGCCGCGCGCCGCGAGTGGGCCTCCGCGCTCGCCTCACTCCTGTCCTGCCTCGACGCCATGGCTGATGGTCGGTGGTGGCGGGTGGGTGCAAATGCAATGCCTCTTTCTCTACCGAAAACGGTGTCGGCTTCAAAAAAAGAAAACGGTGTCGGGTGTGTTCGTAGCGCTATGCTACTGGCAGTGTCGCACACGAGTGACCTCAAACCGGGGAAGGGAGAAGCGCATTTATACTCCGGTGCGAGAAATAAGAGCGCGACACGTACCTCATCGAGGTGGACACGTGGTACTCGCGTAAGTGGACAGGAAGTGGTGACACGTAGAGTACGCGCCTGTGCGTCGCGCATGCCCTGGAGAGTGGACGCGTGGCCGATGTGGCGGCGGGGCCGAGCATTTTGCTGCTCGCAAGCGCGGCGCCCGGTGGCCGGTGATTCTTTTCTTTCTCCCTTTGAGGATTGGAGAAGACGACGACGACGAGAGGCCTGCTGAATGTTTCTGAAAGTTCAGCCCGTTTACATCCTGATAAAAGGCCTAACAAGACCAACTCGGGAGAGCGTAATTGGGCCCATACTGCCTGGACCGAGCCAAACAACATCAGAAAGGAGAATAGCAACCAGGCCCATCCCATATGAAGCCTAATTAGGCTCAAAAGAATATTTTTTGGGGGAATTAAGCTCAAAAGAATATGATGCCTAAGTAATCAACGCGACAACGCCTAACTGTTGTAACAGCTCAGCACCTAATCGAGAGAACTTAGATCTAGTTGTAGTATGGCCGAGGACCACGCCTTTCGGAATCTAAATTGGATTTGGATCATGTGCGGTCGCACCATCCATTTTTCTATTGGTGGTTGTGAATTGATCCTGGGTATGGTGCCAGATCAAATTTCAAACCCAACGGCCCAACGCTCGCCCATGTGTGCACCTAACAAGAAAGAGACCCAGCAGCATCGTGATTTGGTGCAGCTGTTCAACCATCAAAGCTTGCCGGCCCTGTTGAGTGTTGCCTAGTACTGGTTTTTAAATATTAACACCGTTAATTTTTAACATCAATTTTAACTATTTATTTTATTTAAAAAAATTGTTTAAATGTGTAAAATTTTATCATTATTTGATTTATCATTAATAAAATTTAAATCATGACTAATAATTTTACACATTAAAACACATTTTTTGAATAAGACGAATGGTCAAAATTAATGTTAAAAGTCAACGGTGTCATTACTTTAAAACCAGAAGGAGTAGCTGCTTTCTTGCCCAATTGCAGAAAAAATTCCATGTATTATATTTTCAGTGAATTTTTTGCATCTTCAAGAGTCTTTAAGAGGTTTCAATTTGTCTATTGGAGTGCGCTCTCTACATTCTCAAATTGTTCTCATTAGATAATAAAGCCCTAATTTATTTGAACTAGAATTCTTATATTAATAACAATAAAAATGATATATTTTTTCTGATCCAAATCTAACATTCGAAAAAGGAGTATGATAAAGTGGAGAATTGGTTGCTTGTGCCACGACTCATTTGATCATGGATCATTGGCAAATCAGTTTAAGGCAAACAAACAGACTACTGGTACTATTAGGCTTCTTTTGGAATGAAGAAATTTCATAGGAAACAGTTCAATTTCACTGAAAAAATACGCAAAAAACGAAAAAAATTCGGCATTTTAAAAGAGGCTTTACTGTATTTTTTTAGCAGCATATAATCGCCATGTTTATTTAAAAAGTAAATTTCACAAAACTACATATATTTTGTCAATAATATCACAAAACTACACATTTAAACCATATTTTCATAAAACTACAGATTTTATATCTAATTTATCGTATTGTATCTAATTTATCATAAAACTACATATTTTGTATTCAATTTATCATAAAACTATAGATTCTATACATATTTTCTGAAATTACTATAGCAAATCTGTAGTTTTCTGAAATTTTAGCTTAAATCTGTAGTTTTATAATATTATAGATAAAATACATGTAGTTTTTGTAGTTTTGTATAATTTACTCTTATTTAAAACTAAAAGTTAATAAAGCCGTTACAGCTACCGAAGAACAGGCCACCTCTGGGCCTCTGGCCTTGCATCCGTCCCCATCCATCAGACCGGTACAGCGCTCGCCGAAATTCGAAACGCAGCACAAACCAAAAACAACCAAAAGCCGCAGACAGGCACCACGAACGACACCACCCCTCCAGTGTCCAGTCCCACGCGCCTCGCTCTGCTGCCGCTTCTGCACCCGTTTCACTCTCGATTCCGGCGATTGCTCTGCTCGGCTCCGTCCGTCCTCGCGGAGACCGCGCTGCCGGCGCCGGTTCCCGTGCTCGATCGGGGGAAGGGAACGGACGGAGAATCCAGACCCAGTCTCCGGCAGAGGAGCGCGCCTTCTGGGCTCCGCCTCCGCGAGTGCAATGGCGGCCGGGTCTAGGAAGGAGGAGGAGCGGAACGAGCGTATCGTGCGGGGGCTCCTCAAGCTGCCGCCCAACCGCAAATGCGTCAACTGCAACGCAATCGTAAGGCGTTTTCCCGACTTCTTCACCGTGCATTCTGTGTGACCCGTGGCGGTGCTTGGTGTTTTTACTCACCTCTTTGTGCTGTGTGTATTCGTCTGTGGCTGTGATCCAGGGGCCGCAGTACGTGTGCACGAGCTTCTGGACCTTCGTCTGCATCTCCTGCAGCGGCATCCAGTGAGTGCTGCCTTTCCCGCTCCTGCTTTTGGATATTTTTTTCCACGTGTCGTCAGCATCGGCAATTTTTTTCGTTCCTGATGAAGTCCGTGGAATTGGGAATCCTCGTAAATACAATGCGGCGATGGACTGTTGTATTATTCGGGCCTCGGGCTTAACTTAAAGTTCGTGGAACTGACATGACTTACTGAATGACTACTGTTTTGTTACTTATGAAATGAACTGCAGTTGAAGTATTTACTTGATGAACGCTTTCTATTGCTACAATCTCTGAAGAAGTTCGGCTTAGTCTAACACATTGATACACTTGTGTAGTCGTGAGTTCACGCATCGTGTCAAATCTGTCTCCATGTCGACGTTCAGCACGCAGGAGGTCGAGGCTCTCCAGAAGGGTGGGAACCAGGTGACGCCATTCTGCTGTTATTTTGTTGTTTCAGATTGGAGATGCCCTTTCGGCTACTGCTAACTGTTCAACTAATTGATGCAGCGAGCCAGGGAATCGTTCTTGAAGGACTTTTATACCCAGAAAATGAGGCTGCCTGACAGCAGGTAAAGGAGAATTCGGTCACTGTAATATGTTCCTGCTTCGGTTCGTAATACGCATCAGAACATATTTCATGTTCTATCTGAAATCTGTTGTCGCAGCAACATTAACAGTCTAAGGGAATTCATAAAAGCTGTTTATGTGGAGAGAAGATATGCTGGTGGGAGATTCTCTGAAAGACCTCCAAGAGATAAACAGGTAAAATTAGTTGGACTTTTTGAAGAATAGTTGTCTGGGTCCGCTAAAATCTGTCCTTCATCAGTCTGTAGTTTTACTTTTGAGAATATATCTTTCTGAAGAAACTATATACCATCTGTGCAGAGCCAAAAGGCCCAAGAAGAAGAGCATAGAAGGGCAAGATCATGCCATTCATTTTCTCAGAGCCCACCTAATGATGACCAATACGAAGAAAGACACAATGGCAAACTATCTGCATTTCTTAGTAGGAAGCCTGGTTCAGATCGGAGGCATGACGGGAAGATTTCTGTATTTTCTTACAGTCCTCATAGCCTGCATGAGTCGTCTGAGGATGGATTTGCCAGAGAGAATTGTGCATCAAGAACTTCTAACTGTTCTGTGAGCGATACAGTTAGAACAGCGCCACAATCACCAAATTTTCTTGATAATGGGTGTTTCAATGCACCTATGCAACAAGATCAATCAAATGTACATACTCCTTGTGGATTTGCTAATTCCCAGATGGTGAAGATTTCATTCTAAAAAACTATCAGTCTTATTTTGTATCACATCTCATAATATTTTAATATTTTTAATCTCTCTTGCAGAGAACTGTATCATCAGGAAGTGTAGATTCAATCTCTACTGAAGTCAGAAAATCAAGCTTATCTGATTTAATCTTTGACGATGATAGTGTTCACGGAACTCAGAAATCCACAACCTCAACTTCCCCCAGATTTGTAGCCTTTTCTGATGCTCTAAGTGCTGCAAACGGAGATATCTCTAAACCGACAGCTACACAGCAACATCCTGGCAATAGCTTTGATGAATCAGTGGACCTCTTTGCTAATATAAAACCTGTAACTTCATCTGCTGATAAAATATTATCAGCAGCTCCAGCAATGGACAATACTAGATGTGGCTGGGCTACATTTGATACACCTACTCAAGAGAAGGAACCTTCACTCACTCAGTTTTCTGGTGTTGCTGGCATGGGAAAAGATAAACAGGCTAGAAGTGGTGACTTGTTTTCATTTGGGTCAAATGATCAACCCACATGGTTCCAGATCTCTAAGAATGATACTGCTGTTACCAATCAGTCTAATGCTGCATCTCTTGGTTCAAGCAGTTCTCAGGTGACTAGCATATTTGTTGCGCTAGACGAGTTCGCTGGTTAATTTGTTTTCCGCCAATATGTTTGTGCAATACAATTCAGTTTTTCCCTGTAAAAATATATTCTACTGTACATTTTTAAATTTTCAGTTTTTCTTTTCTTTTTCTATAAAAGTAGGGTGGATTGAGGTTCCACTATGACATTGCTTCAACCTGCATTTAATATCTAAAACTTTTGCTATTTCACAGCCTTGGAGTGTTTATAATGCCACCAGTTGTAGTACTCAAGATACTTTTCTTGGAGATGTATCATTAATGACTTCTGAGTCACAAAAGCCTAAAGGACCAATAGACAGAAGTAATCCTCTGGTGAGAAAATCGTGTTTTTGGCTAGTATGATAGTATTTTGTTTTAACTGCAGAATACGAGTTCATAACTGCTTCTCCTGAATCAGCTCTGGCATTCATTTGATGACATAAAGGGGGTTGTTTCTTATGGTTCACACAGTGAGCAGCCACAAAGTGTTGAGGGTAGAAGTGTTGTAAACATTTCCCCTTTGCCCAGCAATCCATTTACATGCTCTCTAGCTTCAAAGGTCCACTTTTTCCCTCCTTTTCCTATGATTTATTAGTAATCCAGTACTGAAAACTATTTTCTTCCCTGTAGGATTCTCATGATGACGATTTCAATAAAATATTCATGGATGTATGTACACAAAACACACCGCTTGCCTTTTCAGAATCATCTTTGGTATCTGGCGTTCCTTAAGTGCTATGCCTTTTGGTTTATATGGCCTTTTGATTTCCTATGCTGTGAAGTTATTTTGCCCCTGTACATTTTATCTTATCTACAGGGAGGAGCCTCTGTCAAGCAGGTGACATTCAATCCATTTGATGTTCCATCTCATGCTGAGTCAGGGACTCCTGATCTGGTATGCCATTTATTCAACTCTTCCTTGCGCTAGATTTGCCCACTGCTTGTAAAATTGGTATTTTGATTTTTCTTTGACTGGTCATTGTTTGATTCTCATCTCTGTCCATCGATTGTTTTTATCTAGATTATTGGATCCCTTAACTAATCAAAATCTTGTAGAATGTCAAATGTGCGTATAAGGCCTAAACCGCATTGTTGTTGTATGATGCTGTAAAGCATATGCATGTTAGAATCTATGAATCAGTCATAGTTTGGATAGTTGCATGTTTGTCAGAGCATGAATCATGTGACATCTGGATAGCTGCATGTTTTTCAGATCCCTTATAGCATGGAAATTTCTTGTGCCATCGCTTTTCATTCGATATCTCAACTGGTAGTGGCTTTTAAAGTTCCGTTGACTTTGAGACTTGAGAGTTTAGTTGCACTGCCCATGCCTTAGTATTACCAAAAGCAGATTTGGAAGTGACAGTGGACTAAAGGTAGAATTGTGTGGTTTTAGATGTCACTGTATTCAGAATATTCTGTAATAGAAACATCCTACTGATAGTAGATTTCAGATCTCTTACGTGTGGTCCTGTGCTGATAACAAAGTCTGTTATAATATTGAATAATATTCAATCTTTCTGGTAATAGAAGAATCACAACCTAGTAACCTGAAAACTTGGTTTCAGTCCGAACTCACCAAACTGCAGTTTATATCGAGCGATGGCTATGATGGTTAAATTTTGCCACAAAATTTCTGGATTACACATTTACACTATGTACCAATTTTCTGGCATGGCGTCCTGTTGCAGTTCATGGACCTGAATTCATTACAAGAGGCCTTGCCTAATCCAGATCTACCGGCTTTCCTTGGTGTTTTACCTGAACCATGGTTCTCAAACAGTCCCTGTGGTTACGTTCCATCTCCAGCACATGGTATGCATATTCTTTCTCAGGCTGCATCTATTAAACACTGTTCCGCTCGTTAATGCCATTGGATATGACAGTAACAAGCTATACATGTTCAGGTGGACCGCCATGCCTTGTTGAGCAGACCCCAAACTCTCCGTTGCAGTAACTCTGGCTTGCTGCCTGCTGTAAAGTAACCCATTGTCCTTGCTGTTTTCTGAAACTCACCGTTTGTTATCTCAGGAACATACTTGTTGGCACTGTATCAACTGGAAATCCATTTGCTTAAAATTGCATACAGAATGGTGACAACGATTGAATGCTCGTCTTGGATTTTGCTTGTTCGGATTCTGAACGGCATTCAGTAGGAACCTGAATGGGGCTGTCATATTGATGCACCTAGCAAGGTGAGTAGGAGTAGGTTGGAAGCTTACCTACATGGTATATTAGGAATCTAGGTGCATGGAATGTGTGCATTCTTTACCTGTACATGTACTCTTTGCTGAATGGTCCGTTTCATTTTTCCCGCTTGATCTGAGTTGGATTCATATCAGAACGCTTCGAACTGCTGGTTGTCCTTGCATCTCTCTCTTTCGGATATTCATATGGCCTCGCCCACCCCACACCCAACTTGCCAAGTTGTTAAGGCACTTGCTTATATCCCGATGATAACCTACTGCCAGGGCAAGTTGCCTCCAAAGCGGCGGGCCGGGAACCGTGCCGCGGTTTGGCTGCGGCAGGCATGTCGACACGGCAACTAGCGGGACTAATAGAAAACGACGGGACGCGGAAGTATTATTAAATCATATAAAATGGATTTTGAATTTATTTTTTCCGTTGTCATCAGAGGACAGAGGCGAGGTGTGATAAAGACAAGGCACTAAGACCTCTTTGGAACGAAGGATTTTTTTCTTTATGAAATTCTTATGGAAGTCAACGAGCCCTAATTCAAGCTACCATGAGCTGACCGTAGATAACTTACTTCGACATCTAGCGTGGTATCTTATAATATTTCTTGTGGACTATAATAAACTTACATACTCTGGTAGGGAAAAAAAGGACCTCCGTCTTTTTTCAAGAGCGGTTTTACCGTCTCCAAAATTTACGTTGCGGTGGTGAGCATTTTGAGCGAGATCGGTCTGTGAAAAGGGGTTATATTACGAAATGTTAATATTTTCTTCTGTACACACTAGTTTCTAGTACAAGCTCCTTCTACACTTGAACAAGGGCGAAGACGAACGCTGCAACAGAGCGATCTTCACGAAGAAAAAAAGCCACCGGGGACCCGCCTACCACGACGGCTGCGCGGTCGCCCGTCCTCGCATCCTGCTGCCCCACGTCTCCCGTCCGGCGCGCCGCTCCGCCGCGCGCCACTGCAGGCCGGCCAGCTGCGCCTCCCAGTCGACGAAC
>BCLG01002284.1:53713-67686 GCA_001602295.1 Zoysia matrella | reverse complement strand
CGCGCCGCGCCCAGGACGGGCTTCGCCGCGCACAGAGAGCTCATCTCGTTTCCTTTCCCTCCCCTTGATCCGCTGCCCGAGCAGCTAAGCAAAATCGCACAACGCTCGCTGTAGTGTAGGAGGCTAGCTAAGCAGTGAAATCAGTCTCGTGTCTGTCTCGCACTCGCTTCGAAAGCGTGGCGTCGCAAGGCTGCGGACCTACCGATTATAGATAGCGCGGGCGCAGGTGCGAGCAAGACGCGGTCTTCTAGTAGATCGTTTCTGGAAGTTGTGGAAGAAGACAGACGAGGCGGGAGGATAAGCGCACCTACGCACGACGTCACCGCCCACGGGCCACGGGAAGGCGCCGGTTTTTGTGGTCCAATTTGAGGCGAGGCTCGCTGTCGCGCTGCCGGTTTTTCTGGTGATGTAGGAGTACCGGTTTTACCGCGTCTCGTCTGGTGGTTTGTAAGTTTTCGTGGAATTGTTCTCCGCTCGACGATCTCAGATCGTTATCTAGACGTCTAGATGGTCTGGAAGCGGGTCAGCCCACCGGCCGACCGACCGCCGGGACACGCCACGCCTCGCCACGCAAGGGAGCGACATGAGTCACACGACGCGGTGGGGTGTCTTTTTCTAGATTTTCTTCGGTCTCTTCGGAGATCGTTTTCTCGCTGGCAGTGCGGTTTACAGTCCACTCCTCACAGCCGACGCCGTGATTATCTTGTCCTCGCCAGCTCTTACTACTGCCGCGTGCACGGTAATCAAGACGAAGGAAAAGCAGGTTTTGGTACGGATTATCTACGTCACGATTCATCAGGGCTACTGTAGTTCTTTTGCAACAAAGTCTAAAGTGTGCATTCATGCTTTACAACCTTATTATACATGCTTCATCACCTGAACTTTGAATAAAGTAAGAATCTTACATGTTTGTTCCCTGGAGTAAACATGAGCGCTATCTGAACATTATAAACTGATGATCGTAGATAGCAGTGACAGAGCCAGAATTTGATAATCGGATATTCTCAAGATAAAGAATTATTGCATCTGAAAGACATAAACATTCACCACAATATGAATTTAAAGAACTAATTGTTGACATGAGAGTTTGAATTAATTAAATAACAAAAATTATAAAATATGTAAAAATACAAAATAATTTTGTGCTCCATGGCTTCAAATTTCTTGATGATGTCACTGTCCTTTACTTTAGGAAGTTATGCTCAATAAATGTAACTGAACAATTGTTCAAATATTGGTCCCCCATGTTGGGAAACTACCAGAGAAACCATAATTAAATTGATTATGCTTAGCTTTGATTCATCTTCTATGCCTATAAAAAATGGAAGCAAGTGAAAGGTACATGGGCAGCAAATCCCATTTTCCTCGAATGAAACTTGTAACCAGTTAAAATCTCATTTTCACCTGCTTGCTATATTCTGTTGTGAGATGATCGATGTCTTAACGAATAGAAGCACGCCACAGTTCGCTAGCACGTTGTTGTTGCGTCTGTGGATCAGTCTTAGGCACTTGCAAATAACCTCGATGGTGCTCAGTCGAGGAGTCGAAGCATCAAGTGAGCAACAAGGATGCATATGTACTCAAATCTTCCTCACCAGAGCTGGGTATTCACGTGAATACCAACAATGCGTTATGGGAGCTCCGCCCATGACAGATAGGGGTGAAATTTCACGTATATGAGGATGAAAATTCTGAAGAAAACTTGATTTCATTTGACTTTCCCCCGTCCGTAGGAGACACGATCACCACTCATCTCGGCGACTTTTTTTTTCTGCAATTAAGGGAGCAATCGCACAATTGAGGTGGCGAGGGCTCATGGTGGCTATGGCTCACGCTCTGCCAACGCACTTCCTACTACTACTTGACTTTCATACACCTTTCAGTTCATTCTAACGTAGTACTTCCTTCTATTAAATTAATATCGTTGTTAATTTTTAATATCAAATTTAATTATTTATTTTATTTAAAAAATTAGTTTAAATGTATAAAATTTTAAATTATAGTTAAAATAATTTTAATAATAAATCAAATTAAAAAATATGATATTTATATTTTTTTAATAAAACAAAATCAAAATTAGTGTTAAAAATCAATGATAACATCAGTTTAGTAACGGAGGAAGTAACAGCTTCAATGAGATGCGATGCTTGACAGTTGGCATACGTACAGCTAACCGACCCTGTCACCGAGATTCCAAGTTTTTCCACACTGTACTTGTGTAGCTACAATGGCCATGGTTCTTCGCTCGGTCTCTTTCTTTCGGATCCACTCCTACTAGACGCGCAATCTTTTTCTTCCACGGAAGGTAATCGTGTCGCCTTGGATGATTGGGGGCCAGGCCCGCTTCTAGACCGATTGAGCTGGGAGCCCCGTGCGACTCCATGACTGGCCAGCGCGAGAGATTCCAGGATTTCGTGACGGCGGCGTGGTCGTCGTCATGAGAACGACGTGTTTCTAGACGAGGTTTTCCATCGATGAGTCGCTCTCACTTGACTTCGTGGTCATTGTCTCGATTGACCTGCCGGTGCCGGGTAAGCTATGCCATTTGAGTTTAGTTATGTTGAGGGGAACAACACTGGTAACGATGTTTGCCAAACTTTAATCTACATGCAGCATGCTAGATAGGCAGATTGCTCTAGTTTAAACAACGATATATCCTTATTGCTCTGATATTCCACACCATTTTCTAGCTTGCACACTGGCCCTAGCTTCACTTCGTGACAGGAAAATGACGCTGACAAACTACGGCTCGAGAACATCAAAAACAAGTTACATGGCGCGCGCAATGATTTTGAGGGTCCTAAATCTATTTGAATAGCCCTACCCATGTATGCATAACTCATTCAACTTCAACTTCTGTTACACAATTGGCATTTGTTCACTGACAATCCACGTATGGCTGGCATCGTCTGTTACTCGCCACTTGCTACAACGTTGTGTCCCTCCTTCGGTGCTGGCCCCATAACGCTCCACCTTTGTCTCACCGCCTGCCACCCGCTAGATTGGAGAAGCTTGGAGATTAGTCTCAGGGTTTTGTCAAAATTGAATAGTACACACGAGAGAGATTGAGGATCGGTTATATGACGCACAGGAGAGGAGGGACTTCGTATGTATAAATTATTTAGACTGTTATCAGATTTTTGTTATCTTTTTATTTTGAAACTTAAGGGCATTAAACATGAATTCAACTCAGTTTAATAAAAACTAATTCATAGCAGCACAGAAATGTAAGGGATGAAATTAGATCTGATGCCACACAAGGAATCATATAAGACCTATAGTTTTAGCGGTCGGACCCACTGTTTTACTGTTCCAGCTACAGTAAACACAGTGCCTCTCACCTTTCCGGCCGTCGTATCTTCGTCGGCGGGGTGGAATCTCTCCCCCTCTGAGCCGAGCAGATGGATTTTTCGTGAACCCTCCTTCTCTGCCGCTCACGCCGCCGCCGTCCTTTCCGCCCTCTGTTCACCGGCCGCCTCGCATCTGTCGTCCCCGCCTCCGGTCCCCCAAGATCTGCCCCCACCCCCTCCCTTCCCGCCGTTGTGTTCGCCGTTTTTTCCTGCTGCACGTCTACATCTCGGCCCTCTTTCTTCTACGGGAAGCTGCTCAGGCCTTCGCCGTCCAGAACGCCATATTCTGCTGCCTCATTGCCAGGCCCGACAACAAGGTCTCTCTCTCTCTCTCTCTCTCTCTCTCTCTCTCTCTCTCTCTCTCTCTACACTATTATACTGATTGTGTACAAACTATCGTCCTGCTCTTGAGTATTGCTATGCATGGAGTGGGAGGTTCTTGATTTTACATGCAACGAACTCCGAGGAGAAGCGGACTTGCTTCCGGTTGGAAATCAGGCAAAAGGTATTATGGCTATAACTTAGTTTTGACCATGTTTCATCTTGGAATGCATAGTGTAGTTCCTAATACAGTTGGATCTATTTCGTGCTGCCTGGAATTGTGGTCATGCGCAGGTGGAGGTGTTCGTTGGGGAGGAGCAGCTCAAGGATGCTTGGTCCAGCACCTAAATTCATTTTTAATCATATATTTCTGAGATTGGTTTTTTATGTGGGCTTACAGATCACAGCAGTCCACTGCATAGTTCAAAATCAAGGTAAAAGAACATTACCTTAGTACCCTATACATAATATAGAATTTTCTGTTTCCATCATCAATGTTACGTTACTTGCATATTTTGAAGTTTCACAACTTGTAGCTCTTAACCTCTTGTCGATGTTTAATGTTGTATCCTCCAGTGTAAAACTATGCTTCTTCTATTATCAGATTATTCTAATTCTCTTGGAATCTCTATTTGTAGAATACCATGGGGACCATGGCTATTTTTTACGAGGAACTAGGAAGTGTGAATCATTGGTCTCACATTCATCTCCGCTGATATAATTACTGCTGTCATCACCTCTTTGTCGCGAGAAATTTTCTTCACGTAAGTTTCATAGGCAACAAATCAGTTGTGCTTTTCTTTCTATTTTTTTGACTATGATATGGCTGAAACATTTATATTGCACTTGATATAAATCTTGCTAGCAAGTCTCAAATATTTTTATGGCTTCATAGTATCATATTGAACGAAAAATGGGTCTCCTGTTGGTGGCTTCAAAAGTATATTAAAAGACCTCTCTATTCGACCATTGCAGTTCATAGTCAGGATGAAGAGTAAGCATCCTCTTTCTATAGTTATTTTTTTCGTCGAAGTAAAAATGGTTAATTGGAGTAAAGTGCGTGGTGATACATATAAAGGTACTGCGACCAACGCCTCTGCTCTTTCATAGAGGTGCCTTCACTGATTAGATTTTATTTTTGGTCTTTACTTGGCTCTTTCAACAATTAGAAAACCAATCCATTTTTTGAGAGATTTGTTCCTCTTCTTATACATTTAAGCAAAGCCATTAAATGAGGTATCCTTAAATCATTTCAGATTGAAGTCTCGCCTGTTTTGAACATATGCTGCATTGCTTTGTCCTCTTAGGTTCATGGCTGCTGTCCTGGCTTGGGTTTATCTTTAATTGCAGGCTCTCAATAATAGGGATCTTGGCTACAGGTACAGTCTGAACCATTGTTATCTTAACCTTTTTTTGCCCCTCGAATTAACCTAGAGATTTGTTCTTAGTACGTGCCTGTGCTATAGAGATTTGTTATGAGTACCTGCCTGTGCTACCATTTGTTAATAGTATGAATTTGAAATGCAGGAGTTGCGTGCAATTGTTCCTGCTCGGGATAAACAAACCATCGTAAAAACAGCTATAAGCAAAGTATGCGCACTTACTAATTACTTGGCCTGGTTTTTAATTTCTTTTTTGTATGCTCTCTAAAAGATATTCCTGTGATAACTCACTGACAATCTTAGCCGACAGATACAATTTTGGAGTCACTGTTATTTTCTCCTTTTAAGTCCAAAAATAATCTAGAAGTTTGCTCTGAGTCACTGCCTATACTATCCATTTCTGGGCTCCAATGTTCAAATAGAACATCACCCTGGCCAACATTGCTGATTTTGCTAGACCACCTCCAAAGATATCCTATCCAGCAAGTTGGTATGTTTTCAGTTCTCAAATTAATTCACCTGTTTATGATTTTGGGCCTGTAATTTTACTTACAGCACCATGCAATTTTGCTATGCTTAGTATGTTAGGAGTACATAAAAATCAACTTACGACACTGCCCCATTTTTTTCCGGGCACAATTTGCTCTTTGGATTAGTGTCACTGCTGATCTCCAAAGAGCACTCATGTTCTTTTGTAGTATCATTTGTTGACATGTTTAATAGCATGAGAATGACCCCTTGCCATCTGACAGAGCAGCCAAATGGTGTAACTACTTGACTTATACGTGAAGAACTTTATATGTCAGTATGCTTGCAAATATTTACCATTTCGGCATGTGCCTATAAAATTTAACTCATTTTTGTGATCTATTATTTTTCCGAAACAATAGATTACAAAATTAAAATCCAATTTACAGCATGTACTTAAGTGCTTATTTCAAATTGATGAACTTCATTTCCTTCTTTTCTTATTATTGCATGTATATCAATAGATAAATATTCGTTGCTGCATATAGTTAATAATTAATCTGCACCCACAGGTCCGTTCGCAGATCCTGCGTTTGATATAGATACTTCATTGAAAGAGGTGTTTCTGCTGCTGCAAAAGTTGTAAGCAAGGTACTGGCATGGCTATAAATATCCAATACCTTATAGGTCGACGATTTGCCATTTAACTGTCTGTGTCTCATTTTCTACTTTAAATGGTCACCATTGCTCAACTATTGTTCACTATATAATCGTGTATTGTAATATTGAACTCTATAGAACTGGAAGCTAATAGTGGAGAATGGCAAGTTCCAAATGATGGGAAAACCATCTAACACCTATTTTTTTTCCTGAAGTACACCCTTTGATTTAGTTACATGGTTGTACATTACTTACTGTTTCTTTCGTTATAGTTACTAGTACTCAGTTGCCATTGTATTCTGCATGTCAGGTTAGATTGGAGAAATACACAAAAATGCGTGGATGCAATGGTGAAGTATGAAAGAGATTGTGCATGTTACCCGCATTTTGGCTTTCTCAATTATTTTCCTGTAAACACATTCCCTTTTTTTAATGGTGTATCCTATCTTATTACAAACTTGGAGATTTCAATTACCTCAAAAAAGCATATATTTCTTTATATGATACAGACTATTATGCCTCCTGCAATATTATATTTCTATTTTATTGTGTCATGAATTTAATTGCTTTTCAATGTAAATTCCCTCTAAGTAATAATTATCTGTCAATATGTATTTGATCCCCAGTAGTGCCGCGGCAATTCCCGCGGGGCCATCAGCTAGTTTTGAAATTTTCGATGTCTTGCACTAAGTTATTATGTTATCTTCTGACTCTGGTTTAAATGTGCCACAATTGTTATAGTTTTGTAAATTTTACTATCCTGATGGCAGACCCTCTAGCTACCGAGAAAAGAAACTCTTGGAAAAGGAAACTATTTCTTTACTCTACTCATCTCTATCGGTTCGTTGGTACACGGTTCCTCATCCATCTGGGAGCATGGACGGAGCTTCCATAATGCCTCAGTATCATGAATACCTAGCTCATTGTGGAAAAATTTAATATATATGCATTCTTATGTTATACTCTCTTCGTAAGTAGATTTTTTTGTCTAAAAATATAAATATTTAAAAAGTGTGAACGCAATAAATAAAAGGTAGTGTGACGAGTGGAAAGATTTTTTGTGCGATAAAAATAGTTTATTCACTCAATTATTATTTTGCATCAAAAAGTGTAGGAATGCTTATATTCTTAGATGGAGAAAGTAGTCAAATAAACAATCAATTCAATATCCTATGGAGTAAAAAAATATTAAGAATCAATTAGAATTTATAATTCTTTTACGTATTATGTAGTTTAAACTATCATATAAAAATTAGTATTTTAAATTCAAGTTATGGTGAACATCCATGTCTTTTTGATGCATCATCTTTTTATTTTTGAAACCTAAGAGCATTAAACATAAATTCAATTCAGTTTAATAAAAGCTAATTTATAGCAGCACTAAGATGTAAGGGATGAAATTCAGATCTGATGCCACACAAGGAATTTTGAAATTTTCTATGCCTTGTACTAAGTTATTTTGTTATCTTCCGACTCTGGTTTAAATGTGCCACAAATGTTATAGTTTTGTGAATTTTACGATCCTGATAGCAGACCCTCTAGTGACCGAGAAAAGAAACTCTTGGAAAAGGAAACTATTTCTTTACTCTACTCATCTCTATTGGTTCGTTGGCACATGGTTTCTTATCCATCTGGTAGCTTTTACGGAGCTTCCATAATGCCTCAGTATTCAGGAATACCTAAGCTCATTGTGGAAAAATCTATAATATTTATATAAATATCACCCACTAACTTTTATTTCTGAATTCACAGCGAGCCACGTCATTCCAATTTATTTCGAACGTTGGATCTCCAGCAATATCATCCCCACCATCCTTTCTCGCTCCCCTCTTGAATAGTTGGATTCTTCATCTGTTTCCATCTGGACCATTAACCCGCGTCTGACCTCCCCTCTCCTCCTGCCCCACAAGCACCCAACGTCACCTCCCCTTCCTCAGCGCCTACTCACGTCCCTTTCCCAACGTCGCCTCACCTTCTCCGGCCAGCACCCCACCTCCCAGCCTTCCCTCTCCCCGCCTCCGACCAGCACCCCGCCTGCCTCCCCTCTCTCCTCCGGCCAGCGGGGCGCCGATCCGTGCTGCCGCTCCTTGGCGCCTACATGGTGCTCCTCCCGCTCGCACTCTACGCCAGCGCCGGTTAGCCCAGCCCGTTGATGCTCTCTCTCTCTCTCTCTCTCTCTCTCTCTCTCTCTCTCTCTCTCTCTCTCTCTATAGTGGCCTATTTTCTGATTTTGGTTAGGGTTCGACTTGGTTCTGATGTGCCTGTGCTCATTCTTGCAGCTACCGATCTGTTTTTGTGGAGGGATGTGGAGGAACAAGAGGATCTCTGGTGGGGTGATCCCATATGACACTGCCATATGGCTTCTATTTGAGGCCATGGACTGTCACCTCCTGACACTGCGTGTTGTGTCACTGCCTCATCTTCACCTCGCCATCCTGTTCCTCTGGTCCAGTGCCTCCACTTTCATCAACAAGTGAGGTAGTGGGATCCTTTACATTCAGCTTTGGAGGACTCTATATACACGTGAATCTCCTACATGGTGCCTTACTGTCTTAGACAATTTTAATTTGGACCCTTTTTAAACCATAGTTGATCATTGTAGACCCATGATACTTGGAATGTACTCCATGTTTACGATTAACTGTAAAATATAGGTGTCCCTTTTGAAGTGGGAGGAAATCACATATAGTTTTTTTTAGAATAAGGACATTACTATAGGTGAATGCAAACTGATTAGCTGTAACGGAATGAAAGCACGACCTAGAATATGTATGTGGTTCATAACTTTTTAGGAAGTCGAGGAATGCATATATATTTCACCTTTTTCTTTAAAGTTGACAAATCTTAGATCTTCCCATCTGCAAAAATAGATTGTACAGATCAGAGGAACTCAAGAGCCTTCTCATATCACCTCATATTGATCGGGCAGTCTGAATGTGTGACGCCATGTCATTCAGGTATCTCATGTCATTCAATCTGTATGTCTGTAATTTTTCTTATATTTGTTCGTGTTTTCTTTGAAAACAGAACAGGGTTGATTTTCTAATTTTCCAACTTGATTTGTTCATCGGATTGAATCTACTAGGTATATGCAATTACCTCTTACAATGTTTGCAATATATTTGCTTTGCTTCTCATTATTGGCTTCTGATTAAAAAGCATGTCATGATATATTTCTCATTCTGAACATCTCTAATTATTGGAGCGATGCCAACATTAGAAAAGCAGATATCAATATTTCCTTCTGCCAGGCACCTAATAGTATATTGCTGTCTCTGCACCTTAGAAATTCAACTTACTATCTGTAATTTAATTTTCTAATGTTGTAATTTTCTTATACATGTTTACATTTTCTTTTTAAACAGAAAGAAATTGATTTTCGATTTTTCCACCATGATTTGTTCATTGGATTGAATCTACTGGGTATGAGCAGACCCCTCTTACAATGTTTGCAATATATTTGCTTTGCTTCTTATTATCCTTTTGTTTAAATGTTTCTATTTTCCTTGTAATCACTTATAAATTCCCGCGGCGACGCCGCGGCCGTCCCTCACTGCGTTCATCCGCGCCATCAATAGGTGAGATTTGAATCTTAGTAGATGCTGCTAACACTTATATAAGCTGTATATCACACTTGATTGATAGCTGAGTAGGATTTGGGTGATTCATTGAGTAGCTAGGCAGTGCGCGACTGAGCTCTAAGCTGTTGTTTACGCGTCAAGGAACGCCACTGGGAAGGTGGAGGATGCAATGAGGCCATCAATCGGAGCGCCATCAACTGGTTTGCTGCTGCCTCTGATAGTTTTGTTTTTCAGTCATGTTCACATTTTGCAGTCATGTTCACACTGGTGATGAAGTTCTAGATATGAATGTTTTAATAATATCCAAAAAGGATACCAAATAAACCAAAGACCTGTGTTAGATGGCATGATTATGCTACAGAAGAGAAACATCTCTTCATGTAGTGATGTTGATTTGATTAGTTTTGGGGGGCAACAGTCTAGAAAAGGAAGAAAATGTGTATTCCTCTTTGTATGGTTTGTTTTTTTCACAGCAAAATTGTTGCAGAATATCTATTGTAACTGTGCAAAATTGTTAAAGAATATCTATTGTAACTGTGCAGAATATCTTTGTATAGTTTGTAACTGAAGTATTCTGGCTCGGTCAACAGAGGAAGTCAGGAGTTGGTTTTGCTTCACGATATAATACTGATAAAATGGTAAGGAGGTATTGCAATCCTTCCTGTTTGCCTGTTACAACTTACTAAAGTTTGTCTTGCCTGGCTACTAATTTCTCATAAATTGCTGACCTAGTTATCATCTTCTAATATGTCCAACATGGCATGACGTTAAGCCAGACCCCAACATTCCTTTGTATCATTAATTATTTCTTTGCACTGGATTTGTTTTGAATCTTTGTGAGATCATTTAACAATTCTTACAGAGGCCGTTGGTCCAAGTCGCACATCTATTTGGAAATTCACTCCTTATCACCGTTATGCCATTGACAGAGATACAACAATCTACTGCATGATTCCTCTTATTTTCTGTTGAAACTATACGTATTAAATCTAGAGATCCTTTGTTTCGTTAGTGCAAGGCCCGCCTGATAAATTGAACATAAATAACTTTGGTAATGAAGGTTCCAATTGTTTGGCCAAAAGAGACAAAGGTGGAATTATGGCTGATGTTGCTTCTAAAGTGTCTTAGCATCGTAGGCTTGTTGATGAAGCACGACTTGATTGCTTAGTGTTTACTTCCCCCATTAGCTTAAGGTTTTTTCTGAAGTTGTTGATGTATGAAGCTTGAAGTCATCAGGGAGTTAGCATGATGTGAAACTCCTGTTGTGCAGAGTTTTGAGTTGCTTTATGAATGCAACATAACCAGTGTTTCTCATACAAACATTGCAGGTGGGTACTCTGCAGGTTGCAAGCACTGGGATTGTTACCTTAAGTTATGTCCAGAAAGTTTCTGAGAAGGTTGGACTCCCAAAATAGCAATATTTTTTCACATACTATGTTGACTTGACTCTACAGATACACTTATATACAGGTTTCCCTCGCGGCTGACTTCATGTATAACCACATGTCGAGTGACGTGACTTCCAGCTTTGGGTATGATTACTTGCTCAGGCACATCAGTGTTCAATTTACTCTCCATGTCAATTAGCATTTCTTTGGTCTTAATCTCACCTATTACTGTTTTCTTAACAAAATTGCTTGTATCAATGGATATGTGTGAACACTGAAAATACAAAGGTTATTTTACACCCTCTATTCAAAGAATCTGAAATTCAACCTAAGTAAAACTACAATAGCAGACATTGAGCACGCTCTAAACTCTTTACCCTCTTGAACCCAAACTAGTCCGGTTTGCTGACAAGTCCATGGGGCCCAGTGTATATTTGTTTGGTGGCTAGTTAACCTAATTTTCCTACCATGCAAGTAAAACTAGTGATCCAAATTTTTGTTAAACCTGGCTCCAAATCAGCACCAAATAGCAAAAGGGCCTTACAACAGACCTGAGGGGGTAATTTTCCTGGTTTCAATAGTTTGAAGGGTGTGGAATGGTTGTTTTTTAAATCAGACTTGAGTAATAAATGACGTGTGCAAAATGGATTTAACTCTATATCAGTGAGATCCTTGTATCCCTCTGTCCTTTAGTTTTTATTATGAATTCTGTTACAGTGCCGTCTAAGAGGCAAAATCGACTCAAATTGTGTTGTTACTGCGTATTTGGAGGAGAGATTGAACATGGGTGTCAACTTCATTCTATCTGCAGAGGCAAGCACCGAGTCATTGCTGTTTCATCAGATCTGATATATTTTTCGTCGTACTTACTGAAATTGAATCAAGAAATAATGCCCTAAGGTTTCTCATGAAATTTTATGAACTTGCAATTTTGTTGTGCAGCTTGACCATCCAAAAAAGAACTACAAGTTCGGTTTTGGATTGACTGTAGGAGAGTAGATACACTAAAGCAATGGCTTTGGGTGCACATGAGGTACATGCAGATGTTTTTTCATGGATGATACAATATACATCACTCCAGGCCTCGGTTTTGAGAGACAGGTGCTTGCCCTTGTACCTTTGGAAAACATAGGAGGGTCTATACTTTTCAGGCTTCCTTTTTCTGTGTATTTGCACTTGTGTATTTTCAGCGCCATTGAGATAATATGACCATGGCGGCCATGATTCTTTTTCATCTTGGATGGAACGGGCATGAATGAATTCGAATAATGTTCTACCATCTCCTGGCCCCAGGTCATCACCAGCCTAGTACTTGTTTAACCTTTTAAAGCTTCGTACCACTCCCATTTTTGCTTGATACTTCTGGATATTGTTAATCATCCAAGATAAATTGATATATAGTTTTATCATGCTATTTTGATGTATTTGTTTTCAATGATCCAGTACCTATGTTATTATGATTTGCCATTCTTGAGGCCTGAAACATCTATTTTGCATTTTAGTAGTATTGCACTGGACTGATGCATTTTCCACCTAATGCTTTCTTTCGTTAGCTGGGTCTAACCATTTGTTTTAATGGTACGTATCTTGACTGACAATTGCCTTTTTTTTTATTTGAGGGTTCATTCCATCTTTTTTTTTTCTCTTTTCCAAATGACAGATCTATTCTGGCAGTCAACATTATATGTTGTCAACAGAAGGGATGCCACTCGTGTCACTCTAAGGTTCGATTTGCATTTAGTTCTGTGAAACTTTAACTATGAAATATAACTGTTGTCTATGCCACTATAAAACTTTGTTCGTAAAAAATACTAGAACAGTCCATTTGTGTGACACATGCTGCATAGTCTGTAGGAGAAATGGATGTTCAATGCTAATAATTTTGAACTGTTTTTGGCTCCCAGGTCCATTATTAATGATAAAATACTATGGAGCGTACAATCGTAGTAATGAAATTTCAAAAATCTAATTAACAGAGACAAAAACAGTGTCACCTGTGGCGATCAAAATATCTTATCCTGCCGTTCTCCTTGTATGATGCCCAGCAGTATAACTAAAAATTATTGGACTTCAACATTTAATTCTAACCAAGCTGGTAAAAAACTCATGATCCTTTTATCATGACTGCTGCCTCAGACATAGGTTTCAATGTTTCCATCTGCGAAGTTCGTGGGTGCATCACTAATTGTGCTAGTTTTCCTTTTAAAGTGGTTAGCGACTTGCAAATTTACAGTTTGTGTGGTGTTCTTTGGTATCACCCGCACGCGCGAGGTTGACACGGTTATGTCCATGCGACCATGTCACGAATCGTGAGTTCGTGACACCCCAGCGAGCGTTGCCCACAAGGTACCACTACAACTGCGCGTCGGCATCCCTCAGACTCTCAGTCCGGCCTTCTCACGAACACAAACGGACACACAGGCTCACACTCAGCACCGAGTTCCCCATACCCACATGTCAAACAGAGCACGGCCAACACGCTCCGGACATCAAGAATCCGAAGAAGCATCGGCAGCGTCAGCGACGCCTTGGCTGCGGAGATGATTCCTCCTGCGGCGTTCGTTCTCCTCGCCCTCGCTGCCGTTGCGGTCGTGGCGCCGGCCGCGCGGGCGCAGATATCGGCCGCGCCCTTGGGCGCCCCGTTCCCGGCTCTGGACTGCACTAGCGCGCTGCGGAACCTGACGCCGTGCCTCACGTACGTGGAGCGCCGCAGCTCGCTGACGCGGCCGGACAAGGGCTGCTGCGGGGCGCTGGCGGGCGTCGTGGGCGGCGACGAGGCCGCCTGCTTCTGCGGGCTCGTAGCCGGGTACGGCTCGCACGGCG
>BCLG01002284.1:41137-53708 GCA_001602295.1 Zoysia matrella | reverse complement strand
GGGCATACCCGTCGCCGAGCCCCCGGGCGGCACCGCCGCGCCGTCCGAGTCAGGTACGGCAAACCTCCTGTGCTTATCTGCTCATCTCCTGCCCCTGCGTGCTGTCAACGCGAGGGTTATAATACACCGTTTCGTTGCTTTAACCCTTTTCGAATGCGGCTGTTCTGTCCTGGTTTGATTCGAGTAAGCATTTCATATAGGAAAATCCGTACGTCAACGCTCTACATCGTTTTACTTTTATCTAGATTCCCTTATAGACTGTTATCGTAGCTAGAAAATTTGTCTTTCGTAAAATTCAATATCTCCATACCACTCGCCCGGATACAGCGCTTCAAATCCAGCGAGAGCAGCTAAAAAGGAACATATTGTCGGTAGTACTGTACATAATAATTTCCTGCATACGTGTAGGCTACAGCAATGTTCATCATAATAATTTCCTGCATACGTGTAGGCTACGGCAATGTTCATTACTAGCACTGGTAAGCCCCATTTGGAACATAGAAATTTCAAATAAATTTTGTAGGAATTTCACGGAATCAATATAATTTTACAGTAAAGAACACATGAACAAGAATTTTTCCTGCCGCTGTAAAAATTGTTTCATCAGTTCGCCCTTGCAGGCACCTGATAAAACGCCGGCTCTGACAAATCTCATCGTCGCGCGGCAGGTTCCGACGTTCCGACTACAACACCGGGGACGGCAGCGTCGAGCGGCGACCCGGCGACGACACGGTTACAGACGTCGAGACATCTCTCTTACTGCTTCATCCTTTCCACGACGCTGCTGCTGCTGTAAATTCCATCCCCAGTACGATACGGCTCACAGGCTCACAGCAGCATACATAGAGCTACCCCTCCCGCACCATTTGTACAAGTGTAAATGTACACACGCGTTCCGCCGCCGACGGAATCAATTCGTCCGTTGCGCCACCAGCGGCCTCAGTTCGACGGCGGTGAGATTGATTGATGGGAACGCCCGAGCCGCAGGCCGTAAAAGCGCAGCGCGTCTGACGCGCCGGGACGCGTGAGACCGTCAAAAGGCAGCGGTCCGGCGTCGCGCGACGGGACGGGTGGTCAATCGCGCCAACCTCTCGTTTCGTCGCTTTAGCTTTCTCGCGCTCCGGGCGGGCGGCGCGGCACCGTCGCGTGACCTGGCTTTTGGTCGTGCGTGGCGTGGCCGGGCCCCGGCCGGCCGGTGGGGCTCGCCGGCTGGTGGATTATCGTTGTCCTGATAGCGCCAATGAGCTGGCTAAAAGGTTCGGCGGACTGTTTACGTTGACCGTGATCGGGCATCATTCAGGTCCAGCTGCTGCTCCGGGCCTGGAACATTCTGTTGATGGACGCTTCATCGGTCCAACAGAGCAGGCCCAGCTAGGCGCCATGACGCTATCTGGAGTTTTGGACCTCGACACGCTGCCGCAGGCTACTGTTCTCGCTGTCGAGCCCACAACTCGTGGGTTTAAGTTGTCGGGGCCTAAAGGCCTGAGACGCAAACCACTCGGCTCGGTGAGCAGGCCCGCCCAACTTTGTACGAGTATTGTTCGAAGGGAAAAAAATGAATGGTCCACGCTAGCGGAAATGTCTTGCTTCCAAGGCAGCGACTGGATCTGGCATGTGTGCGTGAACCGACCGAAACTGCAGCTCCAAAGAAGTTCGTTGAGATACCTTGATCGCCAGAGTAAACCGAACTCCTCCAAATCCGCTGCCCCGAAGCCCAAAAAGAATTCCAATCGTGAAGCAAGCAGGCCTTGCTCAGCAGAGACGGACGCCGGGGAGCACGGGATCTGCACTAAGATCCACTCATCTGAACACTGAACGCGGACAGGCCGCGGAGCACGATTCCGACAGCGAGCTCGAATCCCCGCGCACGAACTCAGGACGCGACCACTCTGAAAACCGAACTCTCGCCCTTGAAATCCACCCGCCACCCGGCGTCCACGCGCTGGTAACCGAGTCTGCCTCATCGGTGGGGAGCGCGGCGGCGGCTGAGGAAACGGGCATTATGGCTGAAAAACGGTTGGAAACCATCGGAAAAAATACTTTACTATTTTTATTTTTACATTTCAAACATAGAACGAAAACGAAAACAAAAAGTCGAAAATAAAACGGTTGAAAAAAATACAGAGTTCTAAAAACGAAACAATTCAGATGGTAATGAATTGAAAAATGATTAGTAATCCGAATCAAGTTGGACATAACATAGATGTCATCGGAAAAATAAGTTTTTATAAGAGATTGTTTGATTTATAACTTTTATTTTTTATTTTTCATAAAACATGTTCAAATAAAATCTCATTTTGTAGCTTTAATTGTAAGAAATATAAATCTGCAGATAAAATACTACTTATGAAATATCAACATTTAAAATATGTTAAATATTGTTTTGATGTTTCAGAGTAACATATGCTCTGGTCGGCGATGAAACACGTGTCTCACATTCTTTTTCTTTTAATGGACCTACGTCGATAGCTGTTATCTCATTCACTGATGGGTCTAGAATAATTTTCATATTTAAAGAAAACGGTAAAAAAAAAATCCAATAAAACGGAATTTCGCTAAAATGGTCAGAAAAAAGACCATACCATTTTCGTTACTGTTTTTATTTTTAATTTTATTTTTTTTTCATTTTCGTATTTTTTCACTTATTCAAAAACGGTACGAGAAAAAAATAAAAAAAATGCGATCGAAACGAAAATTTTCATACTGTTTCCAGCCTACCGGGCATTGACAAATGGCTGGCTGGCTCCACGCTCTGTTCGTCGACCCGACTCTTCCGTGTAGCGTGCAGCCATCTTGTGTTGCTCGGCCGTTGTTCAGAGAACCTGCACACTTGGCCTGCCCAGGGCGCTTTGGACGTGACGATGGCAAGCGGCACGTGAATTTTTATTCGGGAGAAGTGCGTGCGTGGCTTCGCGTTGTTGGCTCGACAGCTGTTTGGGGCGCTGCGCCAGGGAAGATGCCCCTCGATTTCTGCCTAGCCGGCAACTCATCTTCGAATTACGGTAACACAGTGTCACAGTGCACTACGTGTACCTGGCTGCTTGACGCTGATGCCTCCAGTTTCTGTAAGACGGATATGAAACTCATAATGGGAGCGAGTGCAAATGGATGCAATAACATGTCCCCGCGTTTAACTTTGCAAAAGGAAGCAACAGGAAAAGAGAGGAATACCTGCAAGAAGCTCAAAGTGGTAGTATAATAGGCAACATGTTGACGCTGTTTCGGCTGCTCCAAGATATCGCGATAGCATACATAAAATAGACAGTCTAAGCTAGCTTAAGTTCGCTCTCTCTCCCTCCCTCTCCTCCTAAATTTTTCGTCCAGTTTCAACACTGCCAGCAAGGAATTCCAAGTGAAATGGTAGGTGCGTATCGAACAAGCAAGGGTGTGCGGCGGTCTCTGAAGCCTGATGAGTACACGAACCTCAGAATCTGGTACTTCACAACTTTAGATTACTCTAAGAGCCCGTTAAACGGATCCCTTTATTTTGAAGAAATACAACTTTAATCTATCTCAAATTTATAGAGTGAGAAATAAAAATAGATTATATAGATCATTATGTTACAATTTTATTCTCTAACTTATAACACACTCTCTAACTCACTTCTCTACAATAGAAATACAACATACAAATATATCTTTTGTATACTAACAATAAATATACAAATATATTTTATATACAACTATATTAACTTAATTAATATATGTCTAAATTGTAATTCTCAAAATAAATTTAATTTCTGAGTCTTTGTTTTCGATGAAACTGTGTATATGAACCGTATATCTTAATTAGTAAATAAGTAGTATTACTCCCTCCGTCCCACGGTAATTACCGTTCAAATTTTGTCCCACGGAGACTGTCGTTCTCGACTCCCCATGCCACCACCGGTCCCGTCCGCACCCCAGGAAAAGCACGTCCATGGCACGGCAGCCAGTGCTCTCCGATAGCATGAGGCTCCGAGCTCGTGGACGGCGACGGATCGAGAGCGTCGGGCTACTATCCATGAGGAGGTCTTTCCCGATGCCGGGAGGACTGCCGCCGTGACCGCCGCCTCGAAGAGCTCCGCCTCCAGATCTGCCCGCTGACTAGGTCCCCTCATCGGCTCCTCAGACTCCCGGCAAGATCCGGCCCTCCAACCCACTCCCGATGGCCTCTGAGGCGAGATGGCTGGATGGGGAAGACAACCTTCAACGAAGGGTAGCAGAGTCATTTCCCCCATTCCTTAGATTTCGATGATTTTCAGCGACACATACCGTAGGACGGAGGGAGTATCTCCCATGTCCTGGTCAATCCTCAGGGACAGAAATTTTGTGATGGCACACCGTACCCTGCCATCGGCGCGTGCTCGTGCCCGTGGGGGCGCGCGGCGAGCAAAAGGTTCTTTTGTTGCACGTAGGTTAGGACTGCCTCGTATAAAAGGCGAGACAGGTTCGATGCAATCAAGCTGATCACATTTATATTAGTCTGTTTGGTTGAATGCATATGACGTGACGAGACAGATTTAAAAAAAATGATGTTTGGTTGTCCGTATGAATTTAACTTGTATATGAGATAAAAGTAGAGAAAATAAATTATTTTAATATTTAATTTGTATAACAACACTCTAATAATATTTATTTTAATATTATATATCTTAAACTATTTTAATATATTTTAAAATAAATTAATTATTTATTAATATTCTTAGTTATTTCACTTAAGCATGCACGCGCTGAGCCAGACCCACGAGAAACGTCAAATTTTTTTGTTCCTACAATATCATGCTGCGGAACGCGTTTTGCATCGCAGAAGCCAAGCTCAACCATCAAAGCAGGCATTCAATCAGTCGAAAGCTGCACGCCCACAGCCTGGCTGGCTGGCATCCACGCGAGCATCCAAACATGCCCAAAGGTGACCCCTCAGAGTCACAATGATGACGCTCCTCCAATTACAACGCAGACGAACGTGTAGACCGGAGAGGGTCAGGCACGGAAGAGGTCGTCGTCTTCTACATCATCGGTGAGACCGCGGATCTGGTCGTTCATTCACCTGGGTCTGTTTGGTTGCTCGAATGGCTGAGATTGGCTCGTATGGCTGAGATAGGCTCGTTATAGACAACCTGATCGTATATAAGATAGTTTGTTTGGTTGGTTGCATATAACGAGACAGGCTTAAAAAATAATGTTTGATTGTTTATGAGTTTAACCTGAGATAAAAATATGTAAAATAAATTATTTTAATTTTTAACTTGTGTAATCACGCTCTAATAACCTCTATTTTTATTTTATAAATTTTAATCTATTTTAATATATTTTAAAATAAATTAATTATTTACTAATACTGTCATTAAATGAAAATAGTGCTGCATCCGACGAGACTGGCTCCAGAGAAACGAATGTTTTCCACGTTCCTCGGGAGCCAGGCCTGTCCCTGTCCTTTGCATGCGTAGAGCCAGGCTCTGCCGCGTCAGAAAACGAATCACATCGTCGTAGTACGCGGCCACGCCCCAACCAGCATCCAAACATGCCCCTGGTAACCCGTGAACTGACAGCGATCCTGTATTTCCCACGTGGCGATTATGATTTATGGCGAAAACTTGACAGCCATGGGCAGACGAGTACTGCTGCTACCAGCCGAGGGCCCGTGACTTCGACGGCGCTCACAGCTAATTAATCTTCCGTTTTTATTTTGTGCCGTTGCGCGTATGGCACCAAGTGGTGGTATGTACTCTGAATATTCTTCTCTTGACAACAGAGGCTGAAGTTGAAGGTGTGCGCTTAAACGTTGAGGATTTACGGAGCTTTCTACCACGGCGACCTGATAAAGTAGTATAGATCGTGTATCGGGTTACAAAGGCCTCAGAAAAAAAAAAGGTAAAAGCTTTTTTGGAATGTAAAATTTTCATAAAAATTGTAGAGAAATTTTACAGAAATCAGTTCAATTTTACAGAAAAAAATGCAGAAATAGAAAAAAAAATCAATCTACAGGAGCCAAAGTTTGAGACGTCAAGGCTACTGCTGAAAAACAGCAATCCCAACATAAGTAACCTGCTAAAATATGGCACGATTAATTACCTTGACATCGAATCAATCTAAAATGTCCCAACAAAATCTCATACTAGTAGATTGCTCAGTTGCATCGTTCATGTAGCATAAGTAACCTCAGAGAAAAGTTTGGGACGTCATTCGATGCCGCGTCAAAGCTACTGCTGAAAAACAGCAACCCTAACATAAGTAACCTGCTAAAATATGGCCCGACTAATTAGCTCGGCATCGAATGAATCTAAAATGTCCCAACAAAAGCTCGTAGTACATTGCTCAGTGGCATCGTCCATGTAGCAGCATGTGGCGCAGCGCATAGACCTCTGGTTCAACTCAAGAACTAGTACTACTAGGAGGAGAAGTAATCCACTGGCACGAAATTAGGAGCACAGCCAGTGGTGACAGGTTGGTGCGACGACCAAGATAGCGAGACGAGTTCAGCGCCCCAGCCACTGGGATCGGGACGAGCACCACGTGCGGTGGCAGAGGGGAGGGCGCTGCGAAGGCGCAGACGCGCAGTGACCATCGCTCCACTCGCGGGCTGTCTATTCCGCGCATCGGCGTCGAACGGTTGGCGCGGAGGATTGGCGCATTCCATTCAACCTGCAACGGCACATGGTAGAAGTACTGTGACTTCAACAGAAATTAACTGCATAATGATATGCGGGGCTCCTCAAGTTGGCTTTGATCAGTAAATCTCAAGGTAAGTTCGCACAGTCAAATGGATGTGTGTATGAACGGCAAGGTTTTAAAAACCGGACTTCGGCCGGTTTTAGTATGGACATAAAAATTGATCAGTTAACTAAATTTGTTACAGTGTTAAATTCAATTTTCGATAAAAATCGAAACTAATCTTATATTAAACCGGATCGATTTGATCGAAAACCGTAAATCGGTTCCTGAAACCGAACCGACCAAAACTTCCACTCCAAAGAAAGATCGTCGAGAGAATCAAGATACTTTTACTCTGCACGTCTGCATTCCCCGATAAACCCGATCATAAGCAGGGCCTACTCAGCAAAGACGCACAGCGGGGAACACAGGATCTCCGCTAGATCATCCGCGACATCTCCCACACCGTAATTCATCTGGACACCGAACCTAGACGAGCCACGTATTCCACGATCCAGACAACAGATCAGAATCCCCATGCACGAACACAAGATCACCAACCGAGCCAAGCGTTTCTCGAGAAACGAATGATACCCACGCACTCAGACGAGCCCCTCAGACGCGCCATCCCCTGCCCCAGCCACCGGGTGCCGGATCCGCGGGGAGCAAGCAAGCGCGGCTGCCGATGCCGATGGAATAGCCGCACGGCCACCATCCACCACCACCACCGGCCGGGTCGCGCGGTGTTGCACCTTGCTGCCGCGCCGTGTAGCGTGCGACCAACCGTCTGCCGGCAGTTGTTCAGAGAACCTGCACCGCATTGGACATTGGACTGGATGGTGGCAAGCGGCATGTGATTTTTTATCGACGCCGCGGGTAGCAAGGCGGTTCTTTTGGGATCTGCGGCAAGCAAGATGCCCCCAAATTTTATCTACAGAAGAATTTGTCTCTAGTTTTCACAGGGACAATTGTTTTCTACTCCTACCTTGACAAGTGTAATAGTAGTACTACAGGTTAGTATCATCAGCTCGTGGTGCCAATCATTATTGGTGCCGTCAACCTTTTTCTAAGCCAAGGGATCATATTGATTCGCGAGCAAACAATGTACGTACGTGTGTGCATGGCCCTTCGCGAACCGAACGGGCCACACTAACAAAATATTCTGTTTGATGTTTGGTAAACAAGGAAGACGACGCTTAAGGTGAATCAAGAGATGGGCTATGTCGTCCTGTGAAGACGCACACCAAAGTCTTGCCTCGCCGAGTCCCTCTGGCAAGGGGACAAGGACATGCGAAGCCAGTAAACTGAAGAAAACGGTGTCGTGAAGGGTAACTACCCCGTAAACAAAAATAACCATTCGTTCCTGAGACGAAAATAAAAAAGGAATCACTTCTAAATTTCACATGAGATGGGATGAATTCTGTAGGCCCTCTGAGGAAGTAATAGCAGTTCTAGATCCGGGGAAATAAAGACGAAGGTGATACGAAATGGCATTCTTCTGCTGCCGACACCACCAAAAAACTTGCAGTAGTGCTAGGTATCATATCGTGTCATGATCGTGGAGCTGTCGATAGGACCAAAGATTACTTGATAAGACCATGCCTCTTGTCACGGACCTCACGGTGCGCCATACGAGCGCGTGCGCGTTGGGGGTGGGCAAAGCCCGAAGGGCCTTCCCTTACCAAAGAACACTGCATGATCTGATTGAGACAACTGAAATGTTCATCACTGGAGTAATATTGAATTATCGTTTAGGTCTTTCGAAAAAAATATATTGAATTATCGTTTACGTTAGCAAGATCAGTGTCCGATAACAATGCTACCATCTTCCACTTTGTAAAGCACAAATTGACAGCTATGTATTCCCCACGTGCCGGTAATGGTGAAAATTTTGCCACTGATTAAGATTAGAGCAGCCCACGCGCATGCACCAGCAGATAGCTCAGCTGTCACTCGTCGTTTGCGTCGTCGTAATTACCAACGCCTAGGAGTAACAATGTTCATTGTTCCAGACGATCGATGGCATTGTTCTTGCGTCTCCTGCACGCCATTGTGCGTCATCTGTTGATCCACTGAAAAATCTAGCGAATTGGTGCGCTACAGACTTTCAGAGCTGCTCTGGATTGCAATCACCTGATAAAAATACATTATCTACCTGCGTACAGAATCGGAAGTATCTCCAAAAAGGAAAAAATGTGGCTGGACGTCAAGGTTACTCGACGAGTATCAAAGAACGTCAATTTTCCAAGTAAAGGGTACGTGCGCACTCTGAATTTTTTTTCCGTAGAACGGAAAATTTTTTGAATGAAGGATGAACAAAACTATATCGCGTGTAAAGAAACTCGAGAAGCTCTGCAATCCAAACGGTCTACTACAAGACTACAGCAGCCGCACACAGGCAAATATGAGAGACCCGAAATCAAATGAGTAAGAACTTTGCCTAATCAAGTGGCTCTGGTCAGTACGAGGAGAGCCACAGGCTCCAATTATCAGAGAGGAAACAGGCAGAACTGGTGAAATACGGCACGAACGGAGTCACCAAGGACAATTTCGCTCGCAAAAGAAAAGGGTTTAGCTTCATACGAAGGAGTGTAGGCTGTAGAGAAAAAAATGGTGTTTTATTCAGCTTTGATATTCATGTCCTCTATAGTTTAGAGACGACTCAAAAAATTTCGAAGGATTTCTCTTTTGAAGTCTGTCAGTCAAAATTAGCCAACTTGAGTCATGAGTATCTAGAATTCTAGACACCGTCGAGAGAACTGAGGTACCACTGCCGATCCACTTGCTGTGCAGTACGCCGGTACGCTAAGCTCAATAATTCGGATATATGTACTGGGATTTAGCCGCCGTTGAGCTGAAGTTGAACATATACAGCTCCAAAGTATGGGCTCGCGATGGGGACAGTTATCCACAAGGCGTTCAGGTCAGGTTTTCCTGTCCTTGACCAAGTTGACACAGGACTGAAATCTCATCTGGTCTTGGTGCTACAGTTTGTGTAATTAAGATATCGTTGCCGACCTTGGTTTTAACTTCCTAGTGTATATTTCCTTCAAATCCAGTGATTTCTGTGAGTACTACGTTGCTGTTCATCAGCAGGCCAGGTGTGCCCGGCGGCGACCCGGACGTTCGTGGCTACAGCCAAACAGATAGGGACTGCAGCTTCATTAGTATTGATTGATGATCGGTTGATTAATTGCCTCTCAACTACTGTGGGGTATTAGCACTCAGCAACGTTTAGACACAGGTAACCAATTTAGATCAGCCAGAGCAGGGAACGCCGACACAGGTTGGCACGCTCCGGCCTCCGCGAGCAGCCAGCCGACGCTTAGCGGGATCACCAGCTGGTTGAAGAGATTTCGGGTTTCATTTACCTGATCTCGAGCTGCTCTCGAACGTCCGTAGCACTGGCGTTTGAGTTTGACCGAAGAGAAAGCATAATCAAGTTGCTGAACCGGAGTTCGTGGGCACGTTTCTTTCTCTCCAGCTAATATCTTTCAGGCGGAAAAAAAAAAATGGGGTTCTCCATAGAGACGTCGACGCATCGCGCACGGGTCAGCTTCAGTTCATTAGAGTACTGCATGTTGTTTGCGAGCAAATAATGCATCTTACACTAAGAAGACGACACGCACGTCTACGGAAACGTTTCTGTTGCTGTCGGTGGGCAGAGCCGGCAGCCTGTTCCTCTCTGGCAGTTGACTCTGATTGCCTTGCTTGAATCCTGATACTAACGTATAAACTAGCACTACGGTTTGACGAAGAACATGTTTATACCGCAAAGTCAACCTGTGCAAAATCTCAACCGTATCTTTTTCATATTCTAAAGTAGGACTACCATTTTCAAAAGCCCTTGGAAATTCTGAGCTCGCACAACCAGCGAGTGCAGCTTCTTCTGCATTTCAGCAAGGCGCACTGCATCATTATCAACCACGAGGCTCCGCTGAGTGAAGCTCCGTCCGCATCCCGCACTGGTGCATGGATCGTTACCCCGGCGGCGGGATTTTAACCCCTGATCAGTTTCACCGCGTCGCGCACTGGCGCCGTGGTCCGTGGCGGGGTGGTTGAGACTTGGGAACGGACGAACGAACCCAGACCGGCACACATGTTAGCGCCAGGGAGCACGATGAGCACGTGCGCCGGCTCAATGGGGGGCACGCCGCGGACGGCGGGCGATCGGTTTCCCCCCGTACGTGTACGGCCCGGATCGGCGACGACCGCATCGGCGCGGTCGCGCGGACAGCCTGGCGCGGACGGATCGGCTCCGGCCAGGTGGAGAGCGCCCGTTCGCCGCGGGCCTGCCTGCGAGACGTGCGGTCCACATGGTAGATGGAGGAATCGTGGACTGGACCGAGTGGAACAGACATTGCATGCAAAGTTCGTGCTTATGCATCTGGATTTAAATTTGGTAAAATTAAGAATCCGGTTCGGCTTTGCTTAAACAGATGTCTAATGTACTCGTACATGCTCCGCTTTTGTCACAGTACAACAAATGATTCTTTTGTTAGGGTAGCAAACACAGCACCACCTGACACCTGTCAAACGAAACAGAAAGAGACGGGGCCACGGGAGTAACAAATTCAACCCGAACAGTAAACAATTTCGAGAATCCAAACAACCAAATCAACATTTTTTTAAAACACTGCCAACGAAACAGGCTGTGTGCTCGTCACAGGGACAGATGTGCTGGGCAACTGCTGTCTAATCGCGTTGAAAGCGCAGGATCATCCATCAACCTGGAGTGAGATTGATCGAGATCCACCGCTTTGCATCAGTTGATCGAGATCAGAGTATCTGCAAAAATTTGCAGAATCCAACGAGACTTCACTCGGTTTCATTTGGTTCTGCACGCGTTTAACTTTCTGCTTCAGATGGCGGTGTCCGGTGCTGGTGCGCCGTCGCGAAAACCAGCAGAGGTGCTTTCAAAGCGTGTGAGGTGGGCGTGCGTGTAAAGCCACTTAGGGCCACGGGACCGGTGATGCAACACGTGGCCCCAGCCCATAAGGCAGCACGTGGTCATGCTTTCAGGATCGCTGAGCGGCGGCGGCGACGGATTTGAGGGCCGTTAAATTAACCAAATTTGATGTAAAAAACGGCTTACTTTGTTTTTCTATTTTTGCTTGACAGTTTTGCCCCGAGGCTCCGGTCACCCAGGGATGGCGATTTGGGTTCAGGTTTCGGGTACAGTCGAATTTTGCGCTCGACGGGTGCTGATGCAGATCTATTTATTCACTCATGAGTTACATCTGAACTAAATTCGCTCGACGGGTGCTGATGCAGATCTATTTATTCACTCATGAGTGACATCTGAACTGACTCAAAATAAAATAGACGCAGATCGAATTTTTTCCTCCCGCGGGTGACTCGTCAGCCACCAGAATACTTTTTACTATACCCATGTTCTTCTCTATCATGCGGGTTTTCTTTCGTCTGACCCGAACTTGACCTGAATTCATCTTTGTTATGTTAATTTTTGCTTCATCTGACTCAAATTTGATCCGTTATCATCTTTATAACAATAGAGAACTCGACACTCACCTAAAACGTAACACCTTTTGTGTAACTATAATAAAAAATATAAATTCGACGGGACCCGACACCTGCTCAAAACCCGACGGGTTTGGGTGTAGATTTCATTTTTCACCAGCGGATGCGAGTTCGAGTATGAAATTGCACCCGCAAATTTTTTTGAATCGAGCAGATTTTTACAAAATGCGACCCGAACCCGACCAGTTGTCATCCCTGCTCTGTTAAGTGCGAATCATGGTAAAAGACTCACTGAGAAGGAGTGTATTTTCAGAAAAATATAAATATACAGAAAAAATTGTTGCTACGATCTTACTAGGACCTAATGGCGTATTATTAGTACCATATTTTATTTGAATATAAATATGTATAAAATTATAATTATGATCCTACCAATACATATTTTTGTTTATAGTTT
>BCLG01002284.1:13217-39852 GCA_001602295.1 Zoysia matrella | reverse complement strand
CATGAGAATTAAAGAAAAATGAAAAGTGTGGTACGTAGAAAATGAGAAATAAAAAGATAGAGATAGATATTTATTGAGAAGAGAGAAAGTGTATCGAAAAGAAAGAAAAGTGTATTGAGAAGTGAGAATGACATATATTTAAAAACAAATTTTAAATGTTAGAATGACTTATATTTATGAATGGAGAGAGTATCTTGCAATGGTCAAATATCAACTGTAGAGTTTACTTCAAAGAACAAGCACATTCAATCCACACCAAACAATGGCATCACCTAATTGATACGTTACATAGTCAATTACTCACTGTAAAGTTCACTGACGTTAAGAAGTACATTCAATCCATATAAAACATCAATATACTCAATAGGAAGGCTCAACTAATAACTAGTACAAAATTTATACCAATCATATTCAATTTATACTAGTCATTGCTGCATCAATTGAAGACTTTTGTTAGTACATAAATGAACCACCGTGTGATATTCAACGCACACCAAATTAAAATGAACATACAATTCACATTCTTTATTTATGATTCAAATGAATATAAGATGATTTGATTATTTGATAAATACATGATGATTAATGGCCACGGTTACGGAGGCGAACCATATCTCAAAGCCAAAAATGAATATTGAGAAAACCCATGGAGGGCAGAACGGTAACTTTTCATCCCCCGATAGCCTCTTCGTTAGCGCCGCTGCTCGTAGCACTACGCGCTCTCCGATCCTCGGACCCCGCCGACCGGGCCCCGCATGCCACCCGCAGGCAGACGCCACCCGCCAACCACAGCCCACTTTTACCCCAGCAGCGCTACGCGCAGTCCCTTTTCCCCTTGTGCGCGGTCAAAAACGTCATAAAGCGAGAGATAATTTTTTACCGCCCGCACGGCGTCGCGGTGGCGGTTCGTGGGTGGAGGAAGGCGAGATTAGTTTAAGCGGGGATTATAAAAGAGGGAAGGTGCCGTCGCTGTTGTGGCCAAGCACCACCCACACCCACTTGCTTCGTCCCGTAGTAGTAGCCGTATTATAACCTTTGCGCCCCCATTCTTATCTCGACCCGTGCGGCCGTGCCTTCCCCTCCCTCTCTCTCTCTCCTCCCTCCGCCTCTTTTCTCCCTCGCTGCTCCCAGGTCATGGCAAAGCCGAGGCAGCAGAGAAAATAGCAAGTGGGAGGTAGTAGTAGCAAGCGGAAGAGGTGAGTTCTTGCTCCCCCCTTACCCGCCCGTGCTTTTCCTTTCCTGTTCTTGTGTGCTCGTGCTCGCTCGTGCTTCATATGGTTTCCTCTTCCTTTGCTGATCTTTTTTTACTCCTTTTATTTTTGATTGTTGGAAAGTGGTGGAGTGATTACGTAGCTCATATGCTAGTATGATTTTTTTTTCCCGGTGAGATCTTTTTTCTAGAATTTTTTTGAAGGATCCTGTAGTTCCAAGTAGTCGTCAATTCCCGTTTGAGTTCTTCAGTTCTTGTGTGATCTTTCCTCTGCGAAGAAAGGTGGGGCCAAAATCCATGGTAGTGCTCCCAAGGTTGCATCCTGAGGTGTCGTAGCATGGTTGAATCCGAGAACCTGTGCCTCTGTTTTAGTTTTGTTGCGGATCTCAGTACCTGTTCCTGGTCAAAGGCTGTAGTATAAGTTTGTGGCTGCACGGGAATTTTTTTTCTATTTTTTAAAAATTTGATCTGATTTTTGTGAAATTCACGCGTGAGTCGTGTGAAATTTCTACATTTCAAAGGGGCTGAAATTATATTGGTTTCATATCTGAAAACGAAAAAATTCACCCTCTTTGCAAAATTTTTTTATGTGTATTCAAGCCATTCCCCTCTTTTTAGGTGACTTTGATTCTTTTTCTCAAGCACATGGGTCCATCCCTGTTTGCTGTTTGGCTTGGCGAAATTAATGAGTAACAAAAAAAAAAACGTCTTCCTTTTCTCAGGAGCCTTCTTCCTGAGTTCCTCCCCTGCTTTTCCATTCCTTTTTCTGCTTTTGTGGAAGGAGGAAAAATATGGAAACTTTACATATGTTTTCATGCTCGAATGAATTCCTCGCTACTACTGTTCTTCCATTAGCGCGTTATGATGGGGCATCATTTTTTCTGCCACATGATTGGCTCCTAGGAGTACCTGTTCTGTTTGGCGTCCTGTTTGTTGCTTCAATAGGCAAGTTTGCTTTTTTCTGCCACATGATTGTCTCGTAGCTGTGTAGATCTATGGTGTCAAGGCAAGCAGGCCTTGAGTTAATTTGTTCTCATTTGCTAATCGTATAATTACCAAATAAAGATGCCGTAATAAGCTTCGCTCTCAACCATTTTAATTGCCTTTTAAACACGTAATCGTGTTGCTCATGTTACCTAGTTAAGCGGTAACACTAAATGATATTGCACTTAATTACTGATAGTAACACGGTAATCCTCCTGTTGATCTTAAGGATTAGCGATTGACATGTTGCTTGTTGCTTCTGTGCAGGTGACGGCTACAAGTTGAACTGCAAGAAGTTCCCCTTACCTGTGGCTGCGAGCGATTTTGCCTGTGTGCTGCGTTTGTGATCGGCAAGCGATGATGGGAGGTGGCCTGATGATGGATCAGAGCATGGTGTTCCCCGGCGTCCACAACTTCGTGCATCTCCTGCAGCAGAACGGCGCTGACGTGGACAAGGACCTTGGCTTCGGGCCGCTGATGTCGCAGACGTCTTCGGGCGACCAGTGCGTGATGGGCGAAGGCGACCTCGTCGACCCGCCGCCGGACAGCTTCCCGGACGCCGGTGAGGACGACAGCGACGACGACGTGGAGGACATCGAGGAGCTGGAGCGTCGCATGTGGCGCGACCGCATGAAGCTGAAGAGGCTCAGGGAGCTGCAGCAAACCCGCGGCAAGGATCAGGCCTCCGGCGGCGGGATCGGCAGCGGCGGCGACGGGTCGTCCAAGCCGCGACAGTCGCAGGAACAGGCGCGGCGGAAGAAGATGTCGCGCGCGCAGGACGGCATCCTCAAGTACATGCTCAAGATGATGGAGGTGTGCCGCGCGCAGGGCTTCGTGTACGGGATCATCCCAGAGAAGGGCAAGCCAGTCAGCGGCGCCTCCGACAACCTCCGTGCCTGGTGGAAGGAGAAGGTCCGCTTCGACCGCAACGGCCCCGCCGCTATCGCCAAGTACCAGGCGGACAACGCCATCCCGGGCTCCGAGAGCGAGCTCTCCTCCGGCGCCGCCAGCCCGCACTCCCTTCAGGAGCTGCAGGACACCACGCTTGGCTCACTCCTTTCAGCGCTCATGCAGCACTGTGAACCCCCACAGCGGCGCTTCCCGCTCGAGAAGGGCGTGCCGCCGCCTTGGTGGCCCACCGGCGAGGAGGAGTGGTGGCCGGAGCTCGGCATCCCCAAGGAGCAGGGCCCGCCGCCTTACAAGAAGCCCCATGATCTCAAGAAGGCCTGGAAGGTGAGCGTGCTCACCGCCGTCATCAAGCACATGTCCCCGGACATCGAGAAGATCCGCCGACTGGTCCGCCAGTCCAAGTGCCTCCAGGACAAGATGACCGCCAAGGAGATCTCCACCTGGCTGGCGGTCGTCAAGCAGGAAGAGGACCTGTACCTGAAGCTTAACCCAGGCGCGCGTCCGCCGTCATCTACCGGCGGCATCGCCAGCGCCATATCGTTCAACGCCAGCTCAAGTGAGTATGATGTCGACATGGCCGAGGACTGCAAGGGCGACGAGGCTGGCAACCAGAAGACGGCTATTGCAGACCCATCCGCGTTCAACCTCGGCGCGGCTATCCTGGGTGACAAGTTCCTCATGCCGGTGCCGATGAAGGAGGAGACTGCTGACGTCGAGTTCACTCAGAAGAGGCTCGCTCCTGCCATTGCAGAGCCAGAACTGATGCTGAATAACCGAGTGTACACCTGCAACAACGTTCAGTGCCCGCACAACGACTGTGGGTACGGGTTCCTGGACCGGAATGCTCGCAACAGCCACCAGTACACCTGCAAGTACAACGATCCTCTGCCGCAGAGCGCTGAGAACAAGCCGCCGCCAGCAGCACCACAGGTCTTCCCGGCAACCTTCAACCATCCGAACCAAGCTCTGAACAACCTGGATTTCACCCTGCCTATGGACGGCCAGAGGTCCATCGCCGAGCTGATGAACATGTACGACAACAACATCATGAACAAGAACATTGGCAGCGACAGCGTCGCGAGGCCTAATGCGCTCCCTCAGAGGATTCAGATGGATGATGGTTTCTTTGGGCAGGGCAATGGTATGTTTGATGATGTGAATAGCATGATGCAGCAACAGCAACAGCCTCCGGTGCAACAGCAGCCGCAGCAGCAGTTCTTCCTCCGCGAAGAGTCCCAGTTAGGGAACCAAATGGGTGACATCAGTGGCGCTTCCGAGTTCAGGTTTGGTTCTAATTTCAACATGCCAGGTGCCGTTGAATACCCAGGTGCTGCGCAGCAGAGGAACAACGGGAACAATTGGTTCTACTGAGGAATAAACTCTTAGGGCTTAAAAACCGTTATAAGCTTTGAATTTCTCCATGGTTATCTCTTCGCTTCCGTGGTTGGAGCGTCTTAAACTTTTATCAATTCTATAGGTCTTGTGGCATATAGGTTTCGCAGGAGCTGCAACAAGGCTGGGACTCGGAACTGGTTTATACATGTATGTCCGTCCAGCCTGTGAACCCTCTTATGGAAACTTGATGTTATCTCTAGTTTTTAATTTCTTAGTTTAATGATGTTCATATGGTCGTCACCTGTTGAAATGCTCGTGTTTGGATGGGTATGTGATGCTGTATCTTCTCTACTTTGTGGCTGTATGAAGTGTTTTGTTTCCTGTGTACTCTGCTTGAGCCTTGAGGAATGCAGCTCTTTCTTGCTGCTTCTCTTCAACAAAAATAAAACGGCGTGAGCCACTTCGTCCAGATGTTTCGCTACAATTTTGGGCATTCTTGTTTAGTTGTTGAAGTTTCTGGCTCGCTGTGGGTGTCCACATAGGACAAAGTTTTAACGGTACACAAACGGAAACAATAACTTTGTATCTGTCATGGCTTGAAATTTTTGCCAAGTTGGTAGATACTTTTGTTTCCGTCATATCAGATGGAAAATTTTTTTGCCCCAAAACCTTTTTAATAATTCGGTCATGCAAACCAAGAATATCCACAGTAATAAAAATCTAACATCTTCCGTTGCATCCTCCAATTACACTTGGTCAAAGATTAGTACTACGTGTTGCCTTTCACATCGAGAAAAGCATGGTTTGATATTCCCGCTTTTCCGAAAGCCGGGGCGGGTCAACACGAAGTGGCAATCCTAAGGAAAGTTAGGCCGTCCAAACCGTTTGAAGTGTCACTGATGCGCATCAAGAACTGGCCGCGCCTGCTTAGAAAGAACGGGAATCGGATGGTCCTCGACTCCTTGCTTCGACCGCAAGGGCTCCATCTCACCTCGCACTGGCTCCATTGGGTGGCAAGTCATCGTCCATGACCCCATCTTATCCTCCGCTTGCGAAGCTAGTGTGGCTTGTGAGCCCGGCCGGCCCCTCACATGCTTGCGTATTACTAGGGCGCCCCCTCTATTGTATCATGGAGGGTGGTATGGAGATAGGGATCACGATGGAGACAGCTCGATCGGCAGCAAATGCGCTTTTGCTCAGATCGTGGGCATTAGAATTCCGCGAGAAATTCTGGGAACTCAGTTTTGCTCCGAGTACATGGTTTCTGCATTTGAAATGTACTCGGTCCTTCTCCAAATTGTCATCAATTTTCATTTCTAAGTACTTAATTTTTTTTTTTACAAATCAGTTCCTGGACATGTTGATTGCTCCTTGGGATAGTTCGTGCTGAAGGAAAAGGGTGACCAGTCGAGTCCGATCCAAGCTAACGATTCAGAGCTATGAAGGCCACCAAATATGGGCCCTGTCTGCTCCGAATCCTTCTTGAGATCTACCTAATCAGTCCTTAAAGAAAAGTTTGTTATTTAAACAAATAGTTATTAGCCAGTACGTAAAACGGAAAAGACAGGGCGGCTAATCTGACTTGAAATGGTCAATTCTTCGGTTTGATATTCCTGGGCCACCCTACATGCTAGATTTATTAGTCTCGTCACCTGATATTTCCCCTAAGCTATAAAAAAAACCTCTAGAGCCTACAAGTTATATGTGCACCTCGCTTTTGTTCTAGCATTGCTGAACTTCGCTATGCATGACAGCGAGGGGAAGCATCAGACAGTGGAATAAACCGTCACTCTCCCAACTAATCAATATTCTGAGCAGAAATTTGTTCATCAAACACATGCTTAAGGGCGCCTGATTCTTTATTCGAGCATGTTTATATTCAATTTGGGCAGCTGTTTGGACCGCGCGAAAGGAGGCGAGAAAGCAACACCCCCACAATGATTGCCTAGTCTAAATAAACAGCACCGATTAACAAAATGCCCAAACGGGTGTTATAATTATAAAAGGGTGGAGAAGTCCTAAAAGCGATTCAGTTAATCAAAAGAAAGTGCGTGGGGGAATCGCATGCTGATGTAAGTAACGAGCTCGTTCCATTTTCTGGTGAAGAACGGTTTGGGATCGGTCGTGGAGGAGAATGTGCCTGCCTAACAAAGCCATGGATCAACTGAATTCCATGCTCGCTTAGCTTACCGGTGATCGGAACGAAAGCTGCCCGGTGTTCGGCTAGGTTCGGCGTATGATTGCGAGATCAACATCTGGGACTGGTGAGCCGGGTCGCGGTACAGTGGAGAGCGACAGCGAGGATGGGTCGCGGAGACGACAGACGCGCAGGCCAGGCGATGGCGACCGCGGAGCTCAGCTGAGTTGGCCGCCTACCAGGCTGCCCGAAAGCAACGGGTGAGATGGCGAGAGGACACGACTCCACCGCCCTGGAGGGGTGCCCCGCGCCGAGCGAGCGAGCGAAGAGTTATCCGGTCGAGTCGGCGACGTGTGTCGGGGACATGCCGCCGACGATCCGAGTTTTCAGGGCGATGGGGCCTTTGCCCTTTGCCGAGGCGGCATACTGTTCACGGCGACCGACCCGGCTCAACCGGGGCGTCGTGGCGCGTCTCGATTCCCCCAGGTCCCCGACGTGACGGGCGGCTGCCAAGTTGCCGGGCCTACACAACCCTATGGCGGCCGACGCTCCGGATCACCGTCGACCTGTTGTGTCCACGGAGCGAGCGGCCGCACCGCGCGGCCTCTGTTGAATTGGGTCTGCAAATTGCAACGCCGGCTCCGTAGCTAGCGTAGCGGTCTGTTTGTCCATTTTCTCAGCAGACAGTGCCCCTTGTTTTGGCACTCAGACTCTTCGCTAGGGACACTGCCGCGGGTCAGAGGCAGGGCGAGCTTTGACAGTGAGCTGCGGCGGCTGTTCATCTCCGCCGGCAAGTTGCAGAGCCGGGACGGTCGGCATGTGCATCGACCGTGACTGCGAGACAAAAACGTGGGGTGGCGATAGACGATCGGAAACTTCGTGCGTTGTTGTTTGCTTCACAGGCTGATCCGGCTCTTGGGGCCCATTACGCGGCTGTTTTTTTTTACACAGAGAAAAGGCCGAATGGGCTTGTACGTAACCGATTAGATTGTCGACGCGCTACAATGTTGGTGGTCTTTATCCAGCCCATGCAAGCCCATTAACACTGATACTATTCTGCTTCCTGGCCCAGACGGTGAGATCGTCTCGTTCAACCCCACGAGCCTGGTGCATTGTTTCCGTTGCGAGTCGGCGTACTAGTCTACGAATCCATACTTCGTTTCCAAGTCAGAACCTTGATACAAGAACCATAAATTACGCTGCTGGGGCGCTCCACAATCATCCAACGCTACAACGCATCGACTCCATCCACTTTCTTCTACTCGATCCCCTCGGTAATTTCCAACGTCGAGTTTCCGCCCAGCAACATGTCGATGGAGTCCGTCGTGTCCCCGTTGCCTAGCAACGAGCCGACGAAACATGTCGTCTCCCCATCGCTTAGCAACAAGTAGATGGAGACCGTCGTCTGCCCATCGCCTAGGAACGAGCCGACGAAGCATGTCGTCTCCCCGTTGCCTAGCAACAAGCCGATGGAGGCCATCGACTGCCCATCGCCTCGCAGCGAACCAACGAAACATATCGTCTCCCCGTCGCTTAGCAACAAGCCAATGGAGCCTGGCGTCTCCCCGTCCCCTAGCATCAAGCCGATGGAGCCTGACGTCTCCCCGCCGCCTAGCATCAAGCCGATGGAGCCTGACGTACAGTGTATCAGTGGCTTTTCCCCATCAAGCTGCAGTCATCAGGAGTCCTCCCGCCCAGGGGCCGAGCCTGCCAAACCGGGCCCCGGCACCCTTTATTTAGGAATTTTATAAAATAAAAATAAAAAACGTGAAGATTGATCGATGAGAGCACATAAAAATAATTTGTTTTAAGTTTTTTTTCTCACTTCGTTATTTATAACTGTCAAATTTTTCCTAAAGATCGAAGAAGTTACTGTGGCAGTCGGCCCTCTCTATTTCGATTCAGGCTCCGCCACTGCTCCCGCCAAAGGCAAGGCTTTCTCTCTCGAGTCAGAGCTTCGAGACGACTTTCGCAGATGTTAAATCTTGCGAGGCGTATGAGCAAGATTTTGAGTACTCTCCCGACCTGTTAGAGGCCACCCTAATAAGCAGAGATTGCCGGGAAAACGTTGCTCAACAAGATCTCAGTAACCAACTCGAAAAAGGAGACCCTGGCATAACAAGTGCATGTCGCCCAGGAGCTTCTTTCTGTCCATGAGCGCCGACTCAATCGTGGACTCCGCGAGCACAGCAGGGAGGTGGAACCTTGTCGGCGTCATCGGAGACATGCGGCCGAAGCTCGTCGGCATAATAGGGGATCAGGGGCTGTCCGCTCTGTAGTTGGGGTGTTAGGGCAATAATAGATAGAATCATAGAAGTAGTTATTGTTGGTCGAGGATCCTAGTGTACGCCGCTGGGTATTTTTATACATGTATGAAGCACTTTCGAATTCAATATTGAGAAATAATTGCGACTAGTTGTATCTTTTGCATTCTGGTTTGTAATGTGAATTTACGATCGTCTTGACATCTGATTTCGCCTTTGTTATCTGTTTTCACTTTGCGATGCGATCTGCTTTTGGCAGCAACAAACTCTACTTTCATCTTCCTCCGTTTGTAACTGCCTTTGCTTATTGACGCCTGCTTGTATTAGCTGAGATTCCGGCAACTCGATCGCTTGCCTGAATCCTGCACTCTTCTGGACCCAAATTCCCTCCATCACAGGCCCATATTGCCTGCGGCCTCCTTGGCTGCTCTGCTCACCGTGTCCCAAAAACCGCAAAACAGGCGGCCGCCGAGCACGAGCCGGGGTGTGGGTGCGGCGCTTGCGTGATTCTGGTATCCCAGCCGTTCGTTTCCTCCAGATCCGACCACCCCGATCGCTATCGCCACCGAATTCGGCCGCCGCGGGTGACCCACCCAATCAGCGCCTCAGATCCCCCTTCTCCCTCCGCGGCATGGCCGTGCACCGCCACCTCCACTAGAGCCATGGCCGCCGCCTCCCCCTGCCGGAGCCCGCTCGCCTGGCTCTTCGCGCTCGCAGCCGCGCTCTTCTTCGCATCCTGGTACCTCCTCCTCGACTCCGCCGCCGCGCCGTCGGCTCGCCGTCCACGTCAGGGCCTCCACCACGGCGGCGGCGGCGGCGGGCCGCGCACCGGGAGGAAATGCGACCCGGCGGAGGCGCTGCTGCGGGTCTTCATGTACGACCTGCCCCCCGATTTCCACTTCGGAATGCTCGACTGGAAGCCCGCCGCCGGCTCCGTGTGGCCGGACGTCAGGGCCGGCGCAGTGCCCGAGTACCCCGGCGGGCTCAACCTGCAGCACAGCATCGAGTACTGGCTAACGCTGGACCTCCTCGCCTCAGAGCAGGGCGCGCCCACGCCCTGCGCCGCAGTGCGTGTGCGCAACGCCGCCGACGCCGACGTCGTCCTCGTGCCCTTCTTCGCTTCCCTCAGCTTCAACCGCCACTCAAGGGTAGTCCCGCCCGCGCGGGGCAGCGAGGACCGTGCGCTGCAGCGGCGGCTCCTCCGGTTCCTGGCGGCGCAGCCCGAGTGGCGGAGGACCGGCGGCCGGGACCACGTCGTGCTCGCGCACCACCCCAACGGAATGCTCGACGCGCGATACAGGCTCTGGCCCTGCGTCTTCGTGCTCTGCGACTTCGGAAGGTACCCGCCCAGCGTCGCCAACCTTGACAAGGACGTTATCGCGCCGTACCGCCATGTCGTCCCCAATTTCACCAATGACACCACCGGATACGACGACCGCCCGACGATGCTCTACTTCCAGGGCGCCATCTACAGGAAAGATGTGAGTGCCTTGCTTCTTACTCATCCAAATTGAATCGCAAGGGGATTAGGCGCTTCGAATTTAAAAATCACATCCTGCCTCTCTTGTTTAACTAAACAACGTTCCTTCCCATGTGTTTTTCTTATCTAAAAAGAATTGAAAATGTTTGACACGTGGCATGTTCACTCCTTTTCAGTCCGTAACATCTAGGAAGGAGTAGTTAACATGGTCATCCCCATCCGTGCAGCACTTACCTGAAGTAGTCGAGTGCAATAATTCTCAGCAGTGAAAGGCACCGCTGTTTGAAATTGATGTCAGCAGCTTAACAATTGGACATTATTTAAAGGGAAAATACTCAAACTGGTCCCTAAACTATGCATGAAAGTTCAGTTTCATCCTTCAACTTTCAAAAGGTTCAATTTAATATCTGAATTTTGATTACAGGATCTGTTTCATCCCTGTGATGATGTGGATACCCATGTGGCATGCCATGTCACTAGATGAAATGCCACATCAGAATCAATTTTAGATTATGAATTCCAAATCGATTTTCTCTCAAACCATAACTCTATTTTTAAATCTAGTTTAATCATCATATTTCTTGCAATTAATGAAACAAAACTAGATCTTTTATGAATATATATATATATATATTTTTAATTTTTTCAACATTTGAACTGCGTTGAGAATCAGACATGAAATTATACTGAATGATATGAAAAAAATGTTTCAACACTAAAATTACGATAGCAAAATACCATTTTAACATTTAGTTTGCTTTGGGAGTCAGTTTTGTTAAAATATGAAGCAGTGTACGGAAAATATAAAAAATATATAGCATATTCAAAGTATGTCAAAATGATAAAAAAACATTGAATTTTAAAAATATTTCCAAATAAAATATTTTTTGGTTGCATTGCTTATAATAAATATGATGTTTTAAATGGATCCAAAAATAGAATTACGGTTTGAAAGAAAAATCGATTTGAAATTAACAATCTTTAACGTGACATGCTATGTGCTGATGTGACACGCCACGTGTCCAGCCACGTCAGACCAGAGATGAAATCGAGTCTATAATCAAAGTTCAGGGACTAAATTGGACTTTTTGAAAGTTGAATGATAAAATTGAGCTTTTGAGAATAGTTCAGGGACCAAAGTGAGTATTATCCCTTATTTAAACCTTACCCATGTGTAACTAAGCCAGTGCCGTTCAACAGGCAGTTGCTTATTTCACAAAGCTATCCGTAAAGAGGTTCAGTCATTCACCTTTTAGTAGCTATAGCTATACAATTGACATTTATATAACTGCTATAATCTTGAATGTATATTTATCAGCACAAGATTCCAGTGACAGTGCAAAGTGTACAGATTAACGGATGAGATGTAGGGCTTATAACTGGTCTTCGACCTGACGTTCTTAGAATAGATAAATTATCGTAAGTATTTTAGTGTATTGACAGATTCTCTGCACAATGTTGTAGGGCGGTTTCATCCGGCAGGAGCTCTACTATCTTCTTAAAGATGAGAAAGATGTCCATTTTTCATTTGGAAGTGTGGCTGGTAACGGCATTGAGCAAGCAACACAGGGGATGCGGGCTTCCAAGTTCTGCTTAAACATTGCAGGCGACACTCCATCCTCTAACCGCCTCTTTGATTCCATCGTCAGCCACTGTGTTCCTGTCATCATCAGCGATGAGATCGAGCTCCCATTCGAGGATGTCCTTGACTACTCCAAGTTCTGCGTCATAGTCCGTGGCGAAGATGCAGTCAAGAAGGACTTTCTGATGAATCTGATCAAAGGGATAAGCCGAGAAGATTGGACACGCATGTGGAATAATTTGATGGAAGTAGAAAGACATTTTGAATACCAGTACCCATCTCAGACTGATGATGCCGTCCAGATGATATGGAAAGCCATAGCTCGCAAAGTGCCCTCAATCCGGCTGAAGATTAACAGATTACAAAGATTTTCTCGATTTGAAACTAACAAAACAAATGAGACACCACTGCAATCTTATTCTTGGCTACATAATCTGGATCCTTGATTTTTAGAGTACCAAATTCATGCTCTCCGTCGGTTTTAATCCTATTAAAACGGGCTGCTAATGAAGACTGAACCTGAACAGCAAGCTGGGGCACATGTTGCAACTGCAGAGTAGAGACTTGAAACATGTAGCAGTACAGAATCACAGATCCAAGGGCATAAGTTTTCTCTGTTCCTTTATATCTTGTATGAGAGGTTCTGAGGTTGTACATTCGAGGTAATGATTACTGTTCATTTACAGTTGCTAGCCCATCTGTTCACCTCCACTGAAGTCGATAGGTGTAACACAGCATTCTCAAGCAAGAAGTTTTTATATCTTGCAGAATTCTTTGACTATATTTCTTGTAAATAAGAAAGTGGTCACATTGTGGCGTCATTAGGCATGGTAATGGGTCTTGCCCAATCTACAATACCAATATACCCTTTTTAAGACTTTAGGTCAAAACAAATATAAATTCAGACCGATCGTAACATGACCCACGCTGTCTAAATCTAGTTCATTTTTTCAGGCCATTACCTGGCCTAGGCTTTGGATCATGGTAAACGTTGCCATTTGGCCACTTCTCTAAATGCAAGCGACGCCAAGATAAATTTATCTCGCGGCCATTAATTCAGGCCTCTAAACTGCAGTTTTTTCAGTAATATCTTTCAACGTTACAATGGAGATGGAAAGACCGAGGGACGCGTGAGTAGAATCCAAAAAATACGCAGGATAAGGGCTCTTTGAAATGTAAAAATTTCACAGAAATCTCACAGGAATAACCCAATTTCACAAGAAAAATGCAAAAAAAGGAACAATTCACACGTTCCAAAGGAGGACTAAGATGTCAATAGCAGAGACGAGTGCAAATCTGGGTTGAACAGAATGATTTGAATCAGAGCCGTCCTGCCTCCTAGAGCAAAGGACTAAACAAGATTTATAGCTAATTGATTGAAACAAGAATTGTATGAATGACGTTAACAGCCTGATAACGGGGAAGAGTAGCTTCACAAATGAGCAATGCTCTTAACACAAGTGCACAAGATTCTAATGGGTGATCTTTTCTGCCATTTTAACTGCTGACAAAATTGTTACAATCATGAGATCGATACTTATCCCATAAACAAATCACTCGCATTCAGCTTATTGAATGGAAGGGCAAAACCGCAGAAGGTATTCTAAGAGGAAATCTATATAGATAGTGAAGTTCAGACGTGAACACCATATTCAGATATTTTGTTGATCCTTTCCTGCAAGACGCATCTCTGTTTTTTCAAATCAGAAGCCATTGAAGCCACCTGCAAAAATAAACAATTAATATAAGGCAATGCTTCATGCTGTGCAGAAATATTATACGTATGGATCATGTACAGGCCTCCACTCGCAGCTCAAGAGATTGCCTGGTTGGGATGGTTCGCAGTTGATCCATCAGACCTAAGGTGCAACAAAAATTACATAACAGATAAGGAATTGTGCGATACTTACATAACAGATAAGGAATTGTGCAAAGTCAAGTGAGCCATCAAAGGAAGCGTTGGTGTGCAGAGTCTTCTATTAATTTGCACAAGGAAACTAAATCAGCAAAGCAAATATCCTAAAGAAAGAATTTGATACCTGCAGCTGTAGATTCTGCCTTATAAATGGAGCTTATAAGGGATTGGATCTGCTTCCCAGAAGATCTGAAGAAGACATTAATATAATTTTACAATATGTTGGTAAGAAATCACCGTTCTAGGAAGAAGACATATGCAAAAGGCAGACTTCTCCAAGCAAAACTTCATGCAATTACCTCAAATCAGTTCGTCCACGCCGCAGATCACTTTCACCAATGGCTATTTTGTCAAGAGTGTATCTGGAATCCTTTTTCAAGTTTGCAATAGATGCTCTGTACTCCATCATACTTTGCTCAGCATCATTCAGTAAATCCTGGAAATAGGGAAACATTCTCTTATGAACACCAGATGCATCCATACATCCAAAGAAAGAATACATGGCTTCTCATTGATAAAGTTGCAATGGTGACTACAAATATACCAAAAAACCTACCAGGATGAAAAAAGTAGATGATTAGAAACAAAGAAATGTTGATATGGAAAGGCAAAACTGTTCAATGAAGTCACATATGCTTTAACGAAAATTTTGAAGTTTTTATGCTTTGCGGTTTATAAAAACATACCTTCTCAGTCTTGAAACGCCCAAAAGTATTCCGATACAAAAATCTACGAGGACCTGATGGCAAAAAATTCATCAGTATAGATATAGTTCACCCAATTAATTACGATGATAAAAAAGGAAGAGTTAATTATATACATATTAAAGCAAAACGGATGTTGCAACTAAACCAATATCAACCAGTTAGCTTTTCAAAAAGGCCATCAGGACATCTGTTTCTAAATACAACATTCACAGTCGTTCCTCAATCCTTTTATTTATTCTTGGCATTCTTTGCATATGGGTAAGGCCCCTGTACATAGTAGTAATTTCAGCACATCATTGCCAAACAAACGGTGGCTTCATGATGTTACTAGAAGAACAATAAACAAGCAAAGCTCTACATATCAAGTGGATTTTTAATAACAAAATGCCTGTTAATAGCCATTGTTCTTAAGTGTATATTAGGCTTCAGAAGCTAACTTTATCTGATGATCTCATGTAAAATTTTGCCCAAATGAAGTCAGAATTCATGCACAAAGGTTAGACTAGGAACTATCAAACTATTATGAGTAGATGACCAAACATGCTGGTATCAGATAGACTTGGTCGGCCTTGATTTGCACCCATCCTGCTTTTGAAGAGTGGAGTCACATCAAAGGCCTCTCAAATGAAATGACAAATGCATGCGTACCAATATGTGTGGTCCAGTCACAAAGCTATAGCAATATTAACAAATTATTTCTCTGTTGGAAGGTAAATATGATCAGTGAGAAATATATACAGTAGATTCAACAAGAGATGGTGACAAAAAAGAACAGGGCATTGGGATGCCATGGACTAAAGTTTAATCAAAATTTCAGATGCTTTCCATCGAATAATACAGTAAAAACTTGTGAATCATCCTTATTCCTAACAAGTCCAAGCAAGATAATGTAGCTATCCATTATAACACAAAAGAGATGCAGACCAATATGATCGTAAAACAGATGAATTAACACGCTTGGCACTTGGCACAAGATTCCAGTACCCCATGCTGTTTCATAGAATAGCCACATACATAGCTGTTATGTTACCATAATAAGGTGCTATTTTTAAAGTTGGTTTATTTCAGTTAATTGTAAGTAGTCAACTTCCTGTGAGGTGTATGAAGGGATTTCCTTGATGAGATTTGCAAGCTTCTTCTCTTCCAAATTTGATGATGTAATAAATGGTAAACACAAAGAGATGAGTTGGAATGAGATCATAATCAACATCAGCATTAATCATGTTTAATTCAATCTACTCGACGTCGTCTTAGAACATAGTCGACATTTTCCAAACTAAGGTCAGTAGTTAATAGTTACATTCGTGAACTGTTACTGGAACAATGCTAACTTGGATTAGGAATATATTTATTGACATCTTAGGTGCCGAGAGTTTGTGTTGATCAGTATTTGAGGTATTTTCCTTCTAGCTCTAGCACTCTTTTACGTTAGCATGAATGTAACTTAAGCTCCTGAACATCCATAAAGAACAGGAGTGTCAAACCAGAATGCCAAACCTGGCACTCTGTGGCTGAACTCTGCTGTCTGGTCTCAGGATTCTTCAGCAAACCATGCTGCTCTCATTCAATTCCTAACAGTGCTAATCCCTATGCTCTTATTCATAATGCTCATACTAGACTGCCATATGGAAACACACAATAAACTTGAGGCATTTTTCATATGAAATTTCAGCAAGACGTATCAAATAGTTTGAGCGGATAAAACAGTTTCAGCGCATCAATTCATCAACCATAGCTTTCCTTAATTATTACCCAAGGGAAACCAGATAAAAGCTTCCAAAACAAGACCAAAAAAATATACCTCTGAACAGAATGAATGGTGCAACAGTCGCACATCCAATAGCCTCTGTTTGATGCTCTCTCACAAGAACCAGTGCACTAGTGACAGTTCCTACAATAGAAACACAACCAGTCAGTGATTTCAGAGTCACCCTGGGGGGCAAACGCATCCTGGGAGAAGAGAACAATAGATCTCACCTTTAGTGCTCTCCACAAGCGCTTCCTCATAAGTTTTGTACTGTGACCAGAGACCTGGTGCGAAACTCTGCACATGGAACAGAATTAGGATAAGGCCAAAAGATGGATCTCTAGGAAAGTTCGATAGTATTATTCTTCGTCTTGGATAATTTAACAAAAAAAAAGCTGAATACTATGTGCGAATTCTAGGTAATGCAGAATTGCAGATAGATCATCACATAGGCATCTGATTCCCTTGTCAAAAAACAAAAGGAGACATTAGCCTAGCTTTACAATGACATTTCATGAGTTTTTTCCCACCTTGAGCAAATCCAAAATGACCAGTTCAACGAAATCCAATACGGGGGTCTTTTGATCTCATACACTTAACACATCATATGATATTAAGAGGAGCCACTACTAAATGGATTCATCAACGATTCGTAAAAAGAAAAAAGATAGGAACTTCTTTTTGGGGAAAACCAGAGGGAAACAAGACCTGGAGCTTGCGGAGAGGCCACGGGGAGGTGGGTGCGCCTTCCTGGCCTTGGGCCGGCGTGCGGCCGGAATCCGGCGACGCCATCAACTGAGTTTCCCCTTCTGCGGCGACTGCTGGTGGTTGGGTTGAGTGGGGCCACGGCGCTCGCGGACCTCTCGGGCTCTGTCTCCTCCGCGGCTCCGCCGGAACCAGCTCCGCCGTTGGTTGCTTCCGCTCTTCCGGGCCTGTTTCTCTTTCCTGAGTGGATTCTCGGCCCAAATTAGATCGGCCCAAGTCTTTCTAACTATTTTCAAAAAATAATTATTTTACATACATTTTCTTTATAAATTTTACAATTTCACTTTTTGAATCTAAATTGAAATTCAAATTTAGAATTTGCGCTAATTTGTTTTGAGCTCAAATGAAACAAATTTTTTAATTTTAATTTTGAACTTGAACCTAAATGAACCTAAATTGAAATTCACTCTATATATTTTTCTTTACTGATCGTAACTAATGGAAGAGAAGGCACCAGTGCCAGTCACTGGTAAGATTTGGCTGCCGATGACAACCAGACCGTGGTCAATCGGTAGGCGTGATTGATTTCACTAGCGTCGCATCAGTAGAACAATGAGTAGAACGAACACCAGGGGTGGCAGAAAGAGACGGAAGAGAATCCCTTATATACCACTAGAAATTATACTTATCCTTTCTGATAAAAAAAAAAAACCACACTTCCGGACTTCGCTCATGTGTCATTTATTTGTTTTTTATCCCTTCTATGGTATTTATGTTACATTTTTATGGAATTGCTACAGTTAGAGCATTCAATATTGTTAGTTCATTTTCATGGATATTATAACATGAATATTTGTCAACCAATTAATTTATAATTACAATATTAAATAATACATTTAAGTTATAGATTGAGGGCATGCAGTCAAGTTCGCTATCCAAGTTTATGTAGATAGTAAAGAAATAATTATACCAAACATCATGATGAAAATCCAATAAAGATTGAATACTTTAGCAGAAATAAATTTTTTTAAATGTAACAAAGGGATAAAAAAAAATTGCAACGGGAGCACAGAATCATAATCCAGATCACGGTCCGAACAGATACTAATAATTCTGAGGGATTTAAACACTAGTTCTGGCATAACCTACCCATAACTAACAAAAATGTTCACCTTAATCCACAAAATTACCCATTACAAACAGGTCATCTCTACAGAACATCAGCTTGATCTTCAAAACTACTATTGCAGACAAGTTCTCGAAGGGATAGCACATGTCAGGGGAAGCAGCAGATGTTTAACTGATGTAGCCCAGCAGCTCTCAATGGTCATCTTGCTCCGTCGTCCTTATGTTCAGACGATGAATACACAAGGACTGCGCGTTATCCATCACCTGCCCTTTCTCCTATCCTTTTCCCGGTCTCGATTTCTGTCATAGTGATCGTCATGCCCTCGGCCTGCACTTTTATCACGACCCCTGTGCCTCCCAACATTATTACCATGAGACCGGTCTCTATTACGAGTGTGGTCCCGCTCCCTCTCCTGTGATTTCCTTGAAGGACTACGGCTTCTACTCTGACTCCGATGTCGCTTCCTAGGATAATTGTGAGCCTCACCAAGCCTCTCTTTCCGCTCCAACGATATTCTTTCTGCAAAACAGAATGTTTTTCAAACAAGAAATCTAAATGAAAATAAGGGATTATTCATGTATAAAGAAGTAGATTGGTACGGCGTGGCTCATTGTATACATGGATGCTGTTATCAAATATACAGGAATGTCGTCCCTGACTTCTTACATACCAGGAGACCTCCTGTTTTTTGCATCAGTTGGAACGGATAAACCGTATTCAGACTGAAGCCGCTTACGATGGCTTGCAACCTTCCTCTCAATCTCATCCACATTACGCAAACCCTGTTCCTCAAGAGATTCACGGTACTGCATGACAGAAATCTCAATCTGTCTCAGCTTCTGCCTGCAGATCAGGAGGTGTTGCAATTAGAGTGAGAAATTTTTTCTTGACTCAACCTATATAAAACCTAAAAAATGAAATGGTAAGATTGAACATCATGGACATTTACCTTTGCTCTTCATCAACAATCGTATCTGTACGATGACTTGTTTGATCAGTACTCATGTCTGTTGTACCAACCTTTCCAAGATCACCTGCAGTATCGCTTCCAGATGAATAGCTTAATCCCAAGCCTCTACCATCTTTTCCATCTTCATCATCGCTAATGTCTTCATCTCGACTCCATTTAGAAGCTGGCAGAACAGGATCATATTTTAGCTTCTTGCTCGGAGCTGATTCAAGTTCAGCAGAACCAGAGTCTATAAAACATCCCTCGCCAGCTCCCATACTGTTATGAGAGACATCTAAACCATCATCATTAGGTCCTCCAAATCTTAAAGCACCACAGACATGCACACTGATGTCCTCTCTTCCAGTTCTATGCGGTTCAGTCTCTGCATATTTCATATCAACATCTTTCTCATATATCCGTTCCTTCTCAGCCTCTTCCAAATTAAGCAATCTGGCAACCATCATCTCTTTACCACCGCATAATGAGAGGCCATTATGTCTACAACGGCGCTCAAGTTCAGCAAGTGGAAGCCCTAATAGCTCCTTTGTTGCTGCTGCCTTTCCTGTAGCCAAGGCACCATCTTCGTTAAGCTTAAATCCATCATTTCCATCCTCAGAGGTAGCTTTCTTCTCAATTTCAGGTGCATCACCGCATAGCAAGTGGAACGGGATGACACCAGAGTTGCTCGATCTAAGAAAAGTAGTTCTCAGCCCATTCAGATATGCATCAGAAAACAAGAACCAGTCTGCCCACACTTGTAGAACTTTCATAACCCTCTCCTGCAGAATAGTCAAAGCAACTGCATAAGAACATCATGAACAAAAAGCAAAACCATGTATTCAACAAATGGTGCAATATAAGTCACCTTCAGAGCTTCCGCTGTAATCCTTCCCGTGATACTGCGGTACAAGTCATTGAAGCTCTCCATAACATCTGGCAAAGAAGCTTCAAACTTGGTCCGGAATGCGGATGCATTCTTCACAGGAGCACTACTGTTGTGAAGGATGTCAGAGACTAGCATAAGCCGAGCAACCTTGGTTGGAATTGAGGTCTCCTTAAGGGTTAAGGATTCTGTTAGGACCTCGACAATCTAAAATACAAGACAACAATCAATGAGCATTCACACAGTGAAAACTATAGATGAGCACTTCGAAATGTTAAAACCACAGAGATCTGCTAGAATAAGATTACAAAGACCAAAGCAATTCGTAGCCCACAAGAACAATAAATTACAGACACAAAAAATAAGTTAATTTGATCTCTTAAGCCATGCCCAGGGAACAAAAGGTCAAACAGTGCCAAGTTAATTTACATGTGCATAACAGCATTAGCAAAAGGAAGGTAAAAGCGTTGATCCTATGCAATGCTAGTTATACATTTTCATAACAATTTAGCATTTCATCAATCAGTGTATATATAATTAAAATGTTTTCAAGTCTTACCCATTTATGTTCATTAAAAAAAGATGAAACTTATCAGACAAGGGTTGTCCTGATGTCCTCTATGTTTTTAAGACAGTGAGGCGAGATGCAAAGTTCAGCATCCTTCCAATCGCCAAGGCGACGCCTAAGCGATCATAAGGCAAGGTGAGGCCATGCCATACCAGTCTAACAAAGCAGAAAAAAAAAGGCCAGGCAAGGGAGAAAGAAAAAGAAAAGGAAAAAAAGAAAAGAAGGAAAAAAAGAAGGGAAGAGACTTGGCCCAGCCCGCTATTCCTTCCTAACCTAACTCCCTAGGTCGTAATCTGCACAACCAGGTCGAGCAGAGGCGCCGCCAGTCATCATCCCTGCTCCCTCGCCTGCAGTGCAGCCAGTCAGTCCTTCCCTCTCCCTTGCCTGCGGCGCCGCGGCCCCTCCCCTCTCCCTCCCTAGCCTGCGGTACCATCGCTCCTCCTCTCCTCTCCCTCGCTCTACCGCACCGCCGCATCCTCCCCTATAGCTTGCCTTCAGCACCGCCTTTCCTCCTTTCTTCTCCCAAGGCGGCGACGACGCCATGACATCTCTGAGCGCCTGGATGACTTGGCGATGCCTTAAAAACATAGGTCATCCATTAAACATAAGGTCAACCATGACCACATGAATTTGTTAAGCCCACAGCCTCATTGCTGCGCATTATCAAACCACTAACTGATCTCAGTGCAGCTGTGTGGGTTATATGCTGCAGAATTATTCAAGCATATCTTAGTGCTAATTAGGCCAGATTTCATTAAAAGGTAAGTATTACCTCCCCGGCTGCATCAGCATTATCTAAGGCAAATCCCATTGCTTCCTTTATTTGACTCCTCTCTAAAGTCAACGCTCGTAGCATGTCCTCAAATTCATCACGTTGTGAGTCAGTCAGTGTACGTTCCACTTCAACACGCTGAGGAAGGCAACAGCAAATTAGTCTTGTAACAGGAGAACCATTGATACTATATGAAACAATGCAAAGGGGGAAAAAGGCTCTGCCTTGGACTAACAAGAAACTTACCCTGCTTCTACCAGCAGCAAATATAGATTCCTTTTCACGTTCAGGGCTTCTACTGGATGGCAAAGGAGGTGGAACCCATCTGAAATAGCATGTTCAATATGACATTTTGTCACCAGAAAATCAATATGTACCATATCATGCATATTGATCCTATACTCTTACTGAATATCACTATATCATTCTGCACCGTTATTACCTTCCACTTCCTGTGATCATGATGTAAGGTTCCGTTCGCCATCGTTGTAAAGTATCACCCTGAGTTGAAATATCACATGCAGTTAGCGATACTAACACTCCTTCATAGTTGCTCCGAATTAAACGGATGCAATAAGTTAAAGGGACTGGATCCCAAGATGGTATGTTATTCCAGTCAATTAATTAAGCATACAAGTGCAACATATATAATGGGAACACTAGCCTTAATTTTTTTCTCAAAAACACAGGAAAGCTCTGCTTCATTATATTAAGAAAATAGGGACAAGGCCCTAGGTACAGCAAAATTATATAATATCATAACATAAAGGAAAAAGACTAACACCACAATCATTAAAACACAGCTCTAAAACTAAATAGCAGGCGGCTCGGTCAAAGGAGCAGTGAGGAAGGAGAGCCCTTTAGCTCCTGCTAGAGACCAGAGTCTGCATTCTTCTCCTGCGGAAATCAGAGCCTATGTGACATTAGGAAGCACTGGTTTATGTGATTCCAAATGATCAATGCTCCCAAAATGATTAAAGGGCTGAGGCCACGTTGAGCCATTCCACTGGTTGTTGTACTAACTTTCTCCCACCATTCATCAAACAGATATCATTAGGTTGCGGAGCGAGAGAGCCTTAATTGTTTACTATCTTTCGAAGAATTTCGAAGAAAGAATGACGCTAGTGTGAACGCACTAAAAAAAGACCATATCAATTGAAAATGTGGATATATAGACATCAACATGTACCTGAGCAAAGGAGTATAGCCTCCAAACATAATATGTATGCTCTTTTGATTTAAGATCAAACAAGAAATCAAACAAAGGATTTCCTCGCCCTCTCTCCATTACAGCTTGTTCAAAAGCACAGCCACCGTCAAGTACATGCAGCGCCATCGTGTCAATCACATGCCGAAGACGTCCATCTTCCGGTGGAGCAACCACTATATCAGGAACATTTGGCGTAAGGACCTAGAAAGGCAAACGAATCCACGTGAAATTCTTTTTTAAGTGTACAGATGTTCAATCATTTACTATGCGAAATCACAAGGTATCACACAGCTCCCAGTATTCTTTCTAAAGACAACTTGTATGTTCCTACACGGGAAACAATGAACAAAGCAACCAGAATTAAATCTGAATGTCTCAGATATATAGATGAGCGCATAGCTAATAGCTTGCAACCTTATATGCATGGCAGTGGTGCAGTATAGATGTACTGCAAAGGATATAAGAAGTGGTAAATTGCAAAATTTAAAATATCAAGTATACTCCAGGAGGAACAATTTCTATTCATCCTTGAAACAGTATAAGTCAAAGTGGAACACATAGAAACTTTCAATGGTAATGCTTTTAGGGCAGCCTGGACCACCTGGTGCATGTAGCTCCAGCTTGAGCAGAGTCCAGGGAAGGGTCCGGCAACTTTTGTCTTTTTGTACGCAGCCTTTCCCTACATTTATGCAAGAGGCTGTTTCCAGGACTCGAACCCGTGACTTCATGGTCACAAGGCAACAGCTAACAGCTTTACGACTGCACTAGGGCTCCCGTTCACAATGATAATGCTTTTATGGTGATAAAATGACTTGTATTGCAAGAACATAACAACATAGTAGTGAAATTAAAAATAAAGCACAGTCAAGTTAATAAATGTTTTTCTACTTCCCTACCAGCTCCGAGTTTTGTGGTGTAATAGATGCAACAGGAGGGCCACCAGGACCAGAAAGTATGACTGTACCACCCTGTATGAAATAAAGAAAAATGATCATCAAAGAGAACATTCCACTTGAATTAAACATGTAAATGTCTTGTGAATTGTGACTGAGTAAACAGAACAGCTTTAAAACATCACAAAAGGACAAAGAAGCAACCTCCTTATTTCTAATTGCCATCTGCCCTGGAGGAGGGGCAGGTAATGCCTGTGATGGAAGAGCAACAGATTTACCCCACCCAATCTTCAACTCATAGTCATACACAATAACACCTGAAATAAATCGTTCAAGTTAGCTGATGGTGAGGATAGTAGGATTTCAAAGCCAAAAATAGATATAGCATGTCAGGTTCCCATAAAACAATCACCAGAGATCTACATGGATGTGCGCACTAACCTTGCATTTCATCCTTAGCTGCCTGTCCGTCTGCTCTATTCATGAAGGCAACAAAACCACAATTTCTTTGCCTTCTACGTTCCTCTTCTGTTCTAGGCCACATGATCTTGACACTAGCAATAGGTCCAAACCGACCAAAGGTCCTTAGAAGAAAATTCTCATCAACCTAACATCATAGCATGTAGACAACAGCTAAGCTAACTGCACCATGCATATAAGCTTGGCAAAACATATGCAGTGGAGAAAGCAACCTTAGGAGATAAATTGCCAACATATAAGTTTGTGGTTTGAGGGTCACCATCATCAAATGATCCTGGAAATCTCCCAGTGGGATCGAATTCATCTGGCAGTTCATCAAACCGGCTAGAAGGCTGCATAGATTTCAAATAACCAATAATATTCCTCTAGAAAAATGTTTTAATCATAAAAAATCTTACTAGCTGGATATCAGCTGATGAAGAACTAAAAGAAGCTGTATACAAATTGCGAAATGAGCCAAAAAGATTATTTAGCAAAAAAATAACTACCTACCGTGGAGCTGTCACTGTGACGACCTTCACGTCGGTGATCTCGATCCTGATTGCGCTTTTCTCGTTGCTCTTGCTCAAACTTGAGTTCCTCCATGAACTTATCTATTGCTCGTGGTTTCCCTTTTTCCTTTTCCTTTGGCCTCTCTTCTTCCTTCTGCAAGGTAAGATGATACTTCACAAAATGAATTAAGCAGACAGGTAGAGGAGATCAAAAGAACATTGGAAATGCACTAACCTTTTTCTCAGGCTCTTTTGCAAATGATGGTGGCAAAAAAGATGGAACATACCTGGAGAAAAGTATGCTATGTATAAGGTATCTATCATAGTCACAAGTTAGATCGCTATGCATATCATGCATCAACCTAAACGACATGTGGTCATGAGAAAACAACAGAAAGCAATACTCCTGCCATAAAAAAGGTAGCAGGTTTAAACATAGCACCATCTCTAAAGTGGTATTTCAGGTTTCGTCACTTCGATTAACGAAATTTGAACTTCCTCCACTAGGGAATGGAATTTTAAATTTAGTTGGAAGCTTGAAGCAATAAATACTTTGATCCTCAAGCGTAAGCTTTCAGGTCATGACCATGATGATTTAGTAGAAAACAAAAATTTGCAATTTAATTTAGCATAGAGCATTATAAGTGGCTGAAGACTCTGGAAACTAAAATCAGTACTACTGACATGTGAACCTACTACCGATAAAGGTACAACAAAAGGCAGCCTGGTGCACATAGCTTCTGCTTGCTTTTCCTGCATTTCTGCAAGAGGCTGTTTCCTTTAAAATTTTCTTACAAGAAAACAACCAAATACAAAAAAGAAGAGTAATTATTTCTATGACCCACAAATTGAAACCATCTCACAGCTTACTACACTTGACTGGATCCAACAGGGGCACTCTGCACTTGACATAATATCTAAGGAGCACAATACACAGCTACCAATACTCAATAAAATATCACGAAACATGAATGTGATGTCCAAAATTCAGATGGTGGAGCAACAGGCCAAGCATACATCTATTACCATACAAAAGACACTAAAGTTCATGGTTTAAAATCTGTCCTCTCACCAAGCTTATGCATTTTAGGAACTAAGCTCTCAAAAATGAAACTGAGTCTCTAGAGTGTAAACCCCTTACTAAAAAAGTGCTAACATCATAAAAACACTACTGTATGAAACAAAGGCAAATGTAAGCTAGTTTAACAATATCATGAGCTCAAGAATAAACAATCAATTGTTATGTCACATAACTCTAGTTGAAACAACGGCATAAATTCAAATGCAACAGGCCATGAAACATGTAGCTGCTCAGAAAGCCAGTCAAAGATATCTTCTCCTTCAAACAACCCTTCTTATTGTTTTCCAACAGCACCCAGCACTTGGTAACAACTTCAAAGTGGAATGAACAAATGGTTCGTGGAGCATAATTGCAATAAGAAAAACTGCCAGATTGTATATCATGAGGCAACTAAATTGGTTGTCTCTGAGTTTTGGTTACATTAGCCACATGACAATCTATGGATGTATCAGAGGTACCACAGGATACCATCTTTTGGAAATCAAGTATTTCTGCCAATTTACCTACTTCCCTTCTTTGAAACAGACCCCCCGTCTTTGGACTTTCCACCTGCCATTGCCGAATGAATAAAAAGGCCGGTCTCTTGATCAATTAGGGCAATAAAAGAAACGACGTATCCATCTTGGATGATACTCAAATTAAAAACCAGAAAGGTGACTATGAAGAAGTAAATGAAAATGAATTCCCTGTCGCTAACCTTCTGCATCAGCCTTCAGCTTTGCATTGGGATCGATCACACCACCTCGGACAAACTTTGCCCCAGATGAGCTGTCACCTTTGAATGACTCAACAAATTCAGCATATACACGTGCCGCTTCATCCTCCTCCCTCTTCACGTTGCAGTAGACAAAAATTAAAACACTAGGTACAACAGAAAATGCAGTAAAACTAAGTGTGACAGAAAAGGTTAAAAGCACCTTCTTCCTCGCCTCCTCTGCCTCCCGATGCTTGTGATAAGGAATCTTTTTCGAACTCATCTGGGCATAAGCAAACAATCATCACAAAGCATCAAAATCCAGACGTCTCATACATATCTACTACTCTTTGAGCTGAGGCGGATCTACCAATAGGGCGAGGTAGGGCGGCCGCCCTAAGAGCATAGTTTTACCTCCAGTCGGCGCACAGGGCAGTGCGGTTCGTGGCCGCGAGCGGGGCGGAGTGGCGGCGGGCGGGGCGAAGTGGTGGCGCGGATCGGGGTGCG